>CAJVQA010005916.1:0-15521 GCA_910591915.1 Cetraspora pellucida
AATAGGCTTGTCTACCTGCCTACTTATTTTATTTTCCTTATTAACTACTGTGGTTGTATCTTTTAATAAGGTGGTGGCTGCTTTCATGTTAGTTGTAGAAGACAAAGAACTTAAAAAAGAGATTGTAAAAAGAAAGAGTTGAGGATTGAGACTGGTTGGAAGTCGAGATAGAATTTTTTTGCTAAAAACTTTTCAGCTGCTGGATAAGCAGTATCATTAAAGTATTTGACAATTTGTAGATAGATAGGTTTTTGGTTTTTTATGATATCAAAATAAGTAATAATCTGAGTGAGAAATTTAGTATCGATAATGTTTTTTGTTAATAAGTTAATAGCCTTCTTTTTAGAGAGAGACTGTATGTTGTGATTTTCTGCAGCAGTTTGATAATAAAGAGAGAGATAACAATAGAAATAGTAGTTGGAGCATTTTGGATTTGTTTTAACTTTGCTTTGTTCACAAACAAAGTTTTTAGCTTGATCAGCTAACTTGTCCAAGGCTTTGGTTGGAATAGGTTAGTCAAGTGAAGTAGCATGTTCCTTGTTTTTATGAAAGAGTGTGGTATTAAGAGTTGGGTAAATCCATGTTTCATCATCTTTGGGAGGGAATAATTAATGAGATTTGTTTAGAATATTATTAAAAAGTTTGGTACTGTCATGGAACTTTTTGTTATCAAGATATTGACATAGTTTATTGTTACAAGTAAGACAGTAAAAGTTAGCAATTCAGGATGCTTCTTCACATCATTCATGAAATAAGTTGGGTTTTTGAAATATATAGGTTTCAGAAAGGTGTTTTGAAAGTTGAAGAATAAAGTGTTGATGGAATTGAATTCAGAGAGAAGTTTTGACTTTTTCTTTGTCAATATTAAATAAGAATTGTTGACTGTAAGGAGAATAATAGGTTTCAAACCAAGAGTTAAAATGGTCAAGAGAATTTTTAAGTGAAAGAATATAGAATTTTTTAAGAAAAAATGTTTTAGAGATATTAAAAAATAGTTTGATGTTAAATCTGGCATCAGATTGAATAGTGAGATATTTTTGTAAAAGGTCAGTTGTTTGGATAAAAGATTCAATTTTAAATCTTTTAGGTCTGAGTTGTAAGTCTTTAGCAAATTTTTGATAATCAATAGATTGATAATTATTAGATAAGAAAAGATGAAGATGTGCAATATTAAGGCAAAGTTAAAGGCAATTATGAGCAGTATATAGAGGAATAGTAACTAGAGATGCAAAAATTTCTAAATAGTTAAGTTTAGTAAAAAGGATAGTAGTAAATTTAAGAATAAGGTTTTTTAGAGTAGATTCAAGAAGATCAAAAGGAATTGTAGCATTTTTTTCAATATTAGGATTGCTTTTGTAAATAAGATCAGTTAAGAATTCAGATCATTGTCTTGCCATAATACAGATAATATAGTAGAATGATGCTTTAAGAGCAGGTTGAGTAGAAGTTGCAGGTTTAATTTCTTTACCAGGATAGAAATCATAAAAGAATTTTTTAAGAAAAGTGAAAAGTTGAAGAGAGAAAGTAGTTTGCATTTTTTTGTTAGGTTGCATTTCTTCAGTAATAAAAAAATTTGCAAGCCAATCATACATAGAGTTGGATTTTGGTTTAAGAACGCTTGAATAAGATTGGATAAGAGGTTTGTTTGAAGTAGTATCAGGTTGGTTAGAGTTGTTAGAGTTATTGTTAAAATTTAAATTAGTATTATCAAGGATAGTAATAATAAGAGGTTGGTTAGTAGCAAAATTAGTATTAATAGTTGTAGAAATAAAGAGTCAATAAGGTCAAAGGTGATAGAAGAATTCTGATGAGAGAAAACAGGATTAGGATTGGTAGTTTGAGATGATTTATGAAGAATTTTTTGGAAGATTTGTATAAGATTTTTTTTTGTTTGGGATAAGCTAGCTTCATGTTGAGATAAGGCAGTCATGCAAGCAGAGTGATAAACTTCATTATTTTTGATAACATATTTTTCATTAAGATAGTGACACTTATTTCTCTTGGTACAACCAATTGAGAGAGAGCATTTGGGGCAGGTATGATAATATATATCAGGTGTAAGAGATAGGGGAATACTGTCAGTTAAAGAGAAAAGATCAGTTATAAGTTGTTAAGTTGATTTGTTGAGATTCTTTTTAGAATTAGTGTTGACATTAATTGTGATGAATTCAGTAGTTTGAATATAATTGGTATTAGTGTTTGAGATAAATTTGGTGTAATATTTGCCACAGAGACAAGTAATCACAGAAGTAGAAGTAGATGCTTGAAAGAAATGAGTAATTTTATTGGATCTAAGATTTTTAGTTAAGCAGGAGGTTGGTTTAGCTTTGGGAGGGATTGAACGAGTATTATTATCATTTTCTTTTTTATAAAGAGCAATTCCAAAACTATTAAAAAAATTTTGGTAGAAGTAGTCAAGGTCTGCTATGTCAGGCTCTTGGTTGGTTAATGTAGGCATTTTTAAATAAGATAAATTGAGTAGTGTTATAAGAAACTGAACTTAGAAAATTCTAAGTTAAAAATTTGATCAGATAATTGTTTTATAAGGGTAGTAAATGGAAACAAGAGTTGTATAGTTAGAGTATTACAGAAGTAACACTGAAGTGTAACTATGATGGTTAGAGTCACAGATATGATTCAAGTACTGGTATAAATAAAATTTGCAATACAAATTATTGTGTACAATTAATAAGAACCAAAAATGGAAATGATTAAATTGTGTCAATGAGTTTCTATTAATAAACTGGTTACAAGATTTTAGTATAAATTAATAAAGTATTAATTGAGAAATGATAATATGGTTACACAAAAATCGTGTAAAGAAAAAAGGAATGGGATATAGTTAGAAAATAAGAAAATAAGTTTTATAGAAGAGTAAAAGGTGAATTTAGCTGTAGTTCAGCTGTTATTGGGTCAAAATTCTTCCTTTAGAGCTTGTTATGACTGGGCAAATGTGCACTACAACTTTAATTAAGGATGAGAGACAAGTTATTGCAATAGAAACTGCGAGAAAGTTAGTTTTCTATAACTGGAAGCCAAAGACCGTCAGTACAATTTTTTCTGTGAGTTTAAGAGCTAAATTGATGATATTTTCAGAGTATATGTAAATTACTGAGCTGAACAAGTTTACTTAAGATGCAAAAACAGGTTGTCTTAGTAAAATAAAAAGTTATAAACGTTTTTAGACAGATAGTTTTTTTAGTTAATTTTTGTACAATGAATTTGCAGAAAAAGGGCTATTTAATTTGTTTAGTCTTGCTAATAGACTACTTATTTGTTTTATTAATAATTTTTATTATAATGTTTTACAGTTTCTAATATCTGTATTTCATTATGCAGTATTTTTTAATGTTCTTTGCAGGTTGCTTTTTTGTTTCACCAAACTTAATATTAGTTAATATATTTTACTTATATTTCTTTCTAATATTTTTGTTAATTGTAGTATTTAACTTAATTTTGGTATTATTATCATATTGTTTATATATACAATCTGACTCATTGTTATTTTTTTTGTATCTAAGGTCTCTTATTGTTTGACTAATTATTCTTTTAGCTTTTTTTTTATAGCACTTTATTCATTCTATTATTTAGTCATATTCCTAATAAGTGAACTATCTTGTTTTTTGTTTTTTTCATTATTTTGCTTTTTTTAAAGATCATTTCTCTTTTTTCTTTTTTTTACTTTTGTATTCATTATTAGCAGCTTTGATTTGAATTTGTTTATCTCTATATCATTCATTGTAAAGAATTCTTTTGCTATTTTTAAAATCTCTATTAGTTGTTCTTTACTATTTGCTATTCACATTGTGTTATCTGTATATGCAATAGCTACTTGGCAATACTTTGTATTATTGTTGCATTGCATGCCTCTTTTAATTTGCTGCTCTACTGTATAATTTAAGTCTTTATCTTTTTGTATTCTCTCTAATAGTAATTATAAAAAAGCTATCATATTAATGAAGATATTACTTCATCTTGATCAATACTATTTCTTGTTATTATTTTTCTATTAGATCATAAGTTTTGATAATTTTAAGTTGTTTTTTATAAAACAGGTTCAAGATGTATTTTATTGTTTCCTTAGGTACTTTAACTCTTTGTAATGCTAGTTATAAACTCTTGAATAGAACTAAGTCAAATACTTTTTTTATATCTTGCAGAAGTATTCAAACTTTTTATCTTTCTCTTTTGCTTCTTCTATTATCATATTAAGGATGTGTACTGGCTGTTCTGTCAAGTTGCCTAGAAGGCCTACATAGTTTGAATCTTTAAGTATTTTTTTTCTATAAACACTTTGACAAGCCTTTTTGTTATTATTTTTGTTACAACTTTTCTAAAAGTTTCTATTAATACTATTGGTTAAATGTTGTTTAAACTATATTCCTACTTAACATCTTTTGGTATTGAGTAAACCTGCACTATCTTTCACTTGATTAGTATCTCTTTTACTTCTAAACATAGGTTTGCAAAATCTCTAAATATTTCTTGTATTTTCTTTCCTATTTGTTTTATCAGAATATAACTTATATTTAATATGCCTGAAGCTGTTTCTATCTTTAATTCTCTTAATATCTCTTTCTATTCTTTTTCTTTAATTTCTTTTTCAACTTCCATATACTATTCCTTTTTGATATTTTCTTGCAGTTTGTATATCTTCTTTTATTCTTCTAACATTTCTTCTAATTTAGTATTTCTTTTTCTAAATTGTTTTTTGTAATGTTATGCCACTTTTGCTCTAACATCTTCTAAACCTATTAGCAGATTTGTTTTTTTTTTTGCTTGTTTGTTTGATAAATCTGTTAAGTACTATTTTCTTATAAAGCCTATTTAGAAGACTAGCTATTATTTTTTTCTGATCTGTTTTAATTATTTTGCACCTTTTATTTATGTTTTCTTCTATTTGTTTTTTTGTATTTATTTCAAATCTTTTTTTTTTCTAATAATAGCTTTTTTTAACTCTTCATATTTTCTATCTATGTGTTTGACTATTGTCTTTGTAATCTTAGTAGTTTTATATCTATTTTCTTGCCTAATATTTTAATTGTTCATTTACTTCACTTCTTTCTATTTCTGTTATTGTTTGTATTTTTTGTTTTTGTATATTTGATTAATTTTTGAAATTTAATAATACTTTCTTCTTGTTGTTGCTTTCTCTAACTTTTTCTTCTGTTTGTTGTCATATTGTATACTTTTTTTTTAGATATATGTTTACTTATTGCTGTAATAATTGTTTCTTCTATTATATCCCATATATTGTTTATCTTCTTTATTCTTCTTTCTTTATCTTGTTTCTTCTTATATATGTCTTCTAACATCTTTTTTATTTCTAATCAGTTTTGCAGCTTTTGTATATAATTTTTCTATCTTTTGATTTTGCTTGATCATATAAGTATACTGTTCTTGATTGTCTTTTTCTTTTAATCTTTGTCTTGCTTTTTTTTGTTATCATGTGTCTGATCCATATTTTAGCTGTTACTATTCTGTGATCAATCTCTGTAATCTCTTCTACTTCTTCAATTTCTGCCTTTTGTAAGCCTGAGACTAATTCTTCTGATATTTATATATAGTCAATTCTTGTTACTGCTTCTTCATTAGATTATGTATATTGTTAACTTATCAGATTCATGTCTTTATATATATCTCTAAAGTCTTGTTTCCTCAACTAATTGAAAATTGGTAGTCTTTTGTAATTTATTGTTTATAAATATTGTCTGTCTAGAATATTATTTGTTATATAATTAAAATCACTCATTATAATAATTTGTATTTGTCTTTTCTTCTTTAAGACTGTTTTTATAATTTTTTGCTAAATATTTTTTTCTACTACTTTATTATTTGATTGTATATAAACTATAATTACTACTAACTCCAATTGTTTGAAGTATAGTATTATTTTTATCATATATTCACTTATTTTCTTAACTGCACTTATATGCTTTTCTCATTGTTTATTTATTATAATTCTTATGCCTGAACTTTTCTTTTATTCTCTGCTGCATTTGTTCAAAATCTTATATATCTTTTGCTTGTTATATATGTTAGAAATTTTTCTTCTCTTTCTATAAAATTTATTTCTGTAATTTCTAATATTGTAATTTTCTCTTCTTCTATTTAATTAAGCAAATTATCTAATTTTTAACCTTTGGTTTTGAGTTCATTTACATTATGACATATTAGTTTTATTTTTTTTTCCTTCTTTTCATCTTTCTTTTAGTGATTTTTTTTTTGTTTCTGTACTTTTAAGTTTTTTTTTTTCTCTACTGCATATTTTTTCTTCTTGACAAAGAGTTTCTACTTCTTTTCTTTCTTTAAACACTTTCTTTTTAATTTGCAAAAACTCTTTAATTTCCTTGTCTATATTCATTAGTTCAATTGTAATACTCTTAGAAGAGATCAGCTAAACTACTTCTTGTACCTAACTGTATTTTCTTTATTTTGTCTAGTTTATTTAAAATTTGACAAAAAATATATTCTACTTATATTGTTTTTGCTTAATCTTGCAGGACTACTTTGGTTTTCTTTTTCTTTAACTTTTATATTAGCATTTTTGTTTCCTAAGCATTTTTTTATATTTTGTATCTGAAAGGCTAAACTTATTTTACTATATCCTTTACTTAACTTTTTTTGTATTATGTTTCTAATTCTTGATACCTCTTGTTGTTTGCTATTTACTTTTGATCTTTCTTGTTTTTTTGCTTTTTGATTTATCTCTTTTTGTATTTTTTTCTTTTAGAATTTTCCCAACTTATTTGATAATTATTGTATCATATTGGTGTTGTTTAAGCTTCTTCTGCTACTAGAGCATTTGCAAAGATAATTATTGCAAAATTCTTTTATTTCTATTTCTGTTGCATAAGATGTATACTGCTTTTGCACTTTTGTTTTTTAGCCATTCTAACAGAAGCACTTTTGAGACTTCTCTTGAAATATTTAACAATTTAGTTGTGTATTGTTCTTGCTTGTCTTTTTGGTTATAATCTTCATATCTATTTGTTATATATGCTAATTTGTTGTTGCCAAGTAGCAATATTTATGAAATATTTTTTTCTTTCTCTAAGCTTGCTACTATTATTGCCAATGCCTTGTATAGTAATCTCTTGGCTTGTATAATATTTAAGTTTTTGAATTTTTAGTACATAAGATAAGTATAGATATTATGATAGGATTAAAATAGCTAATAATAAAAGTTTACAATTAAATCTTATTTATCCTTAAAACTTGTTTTAAAAATAATAAATATGATTTATTTATTGATCCATCAAAAAGAAAGATATTTTTATATAACAACTATTGTAATTTTTTATTTTTTTAAAAAATAATATCAAAATTACAATTTTAATGATTAAGGGTATTGTAGCAAAATGATGTATATCAAAAATCAACCAATCAAATGTTAATCTATATGTACAGTTGGCTCCAAAAGTTTATAATAATTATACAAAAAACAATTATACATGTAACTCTTGATATAGAAAATCTTTGAAATTAGAAACTCTTGGCATAAGAAAGTTTTTACTAGTTTTAGTTAAAAATTTATTTTTTTTATATAAGAAAGTTTGATATAAGAAGAATTTTAGCTAGACTTAGTAACTTTTTTATATCAAGAGTTATTAATAGTTTGTATATTATTTTTGTATAACTATAATAAACTTTTGAAGCTAACTATATATATATAAATACTGAACTTGTGAACTTTGTAAAAGCAAACATCACCTTTTATTTTTTTTATTCACTTTTTTTTTTTTGCTTATTGATTTCTTGTTTTCATGCTTTTTCTAGTTTATGATTGGTCTATTTTAAAGTAGCAGTTTTTTTTTTATCCTTATATTTTCAGCCTTTTTATTTACTAACTCTTCTGCTTCTTTTATTTTTTCCAAAATTAGTTACTGGTAAGAAGTCTGGCAAATAGTAGAATTTTTCTTTTTTTTGATTATTTAGTAACTTTTTTTTCTTTAGATTAAAAAGTTGGATACTTGAGCATTAATTTTAAAAGAAAAGTACTAGGATTCTTGAAGGTTTCTAACTCTTTTTTAATTAATATATTTTCTTTTTTTAATACTTAATTTTCTTTTTAGAAGGCTTCAAGTTCAGATCTTAGTACCTCAACTTTATTAAAAAGATTGGCTCAAATAAGATATAAATTAGCTAGCTAAGAATTAACTTGGATGAAGTGTTGAACAAGTACTTGGTCAAATGTTTGGATATGCTGCTAAGACATAGGTATGTCAAATCTTTTAGTGATTAATGAAGAATCAAGGTGGTTATTACTAATAGTATTGGGATTAAAGAGCAGATTTCTATAGCTTTAAATGCATTAGTAATTGCTATTAGAGTATAAATAAAAATAAATGTAAGTTCAAGTCTTTTAGCAAATAAGTATTTAGTTACTAACTCATTGCTGTTATTATAAAGCATGTTATAGCTATTATTATACTTTTTTTTAAGTTTAGCAAAAGGGATCTCTGATGGTTGAAGGATATGTATAGTGTGAAATAGAAATGCATAAAGCAAAATTCTATTTTTATGACAAAAACTAATATTTTGATAATTAATATAACTTTTATGTCTATTAAGCATTAGGAGAATTGGATGAGCAGATAGGATTGAGTTGATAAAATATATAAGATATATTTGAAAAAGCTTTTCTTTTATGTATCCAGTATCTGTAAAACTTATAATACTGCTAGCAGAAGCTTTATCTAATAAACTCAGAATAATACAAACATTCTTGTAAATAATTAATAGTAAAATATAATAAACAGTAGCTGAGATTGTTAATGTAACAGAAATATAATCATGTGCATTGCTATGGAAAACCTTATAAACTTGACAGATAGCTTTTTGCAGAAGAACTTTTTGAACTTTAGGAGCAATAACAAAACCTGTTTTGTCTATGTTTCAAATATATTTTAAAGTAAGAGAATGCTCCTGAATTATATAGTAAAGCTTATTAAAGTGGTCTTTTACAATGGTTGCATTAGCTTTTTGCATTCATGTTTCTAATAAGACCTAAAGTATACAAAAAAATAATTTAAAATGTTCTTTCATAAAACATGCCCACTAGGCCTAATCAGGCCCTTTGTTAGCAAAAAGATGATCATGATTATTACTGCATATAATTTTTATTACATAGTAGTTTACACCTGTTTATATTAACCCAAATCCTAGTTTTTGTATATTTATATAATAAGCTACTAACTGTGCTTCTTCATGCTTACTTAAAATTGTTAGAGAGCCAGAATGTTTAGAAGGTCCATTATTTTTTATTGCATGCTCTAAGCATTATTTTTGCCATATCAAAGCTTTAGATAGTTGTATATATGTTAGGCTTTTTGATAAGTAACATGGTTGTTTTTCTTAATTTTTTTAAACTCAGTTAATATTTTTTTTTTTAGGAATTTATAAGTATATGCATTTATGAATATTTTAATATGCAAGTATAAGAATTGATGATATCAAACTAGTTTAATTTGTATTAGTAGTTTATTTATAGCTAGCATTTGTGTTTGTTATATTTATATAATATAACTATTTTGTAATAACAAATCAATAGGGTGTAGTGACCTAGTAAAGTGATCAGGTTGTCAACCTTTCAAATAGTAGGTTGAGTGTTTAAATCCCATCAATGGTGAAAATTTAGATAATCATTTATATAATATTCATATTATAGCAACTGTTATTAATGATTGGGTTAGGATACTTGTAATAGCAGTCACACTAGCATAACTAACAGGTTATAGAGCATCTGTGCAATATTGGAGTTACACAGAGGAATGCAAACTGACAAATCAGATGATGCAAACACTAGATAAGTCCTTGTGGCTATGTAAAGCCATTGAAATTGGGTAACAAGAAGTCCATTTGGAAAGACCTAAATAGAGAGGTAGTTGGATCTTCAATGGCTCTATTGTAAAGACTAGTTTGGCAAAATAGATATCAAGGTCTAATACCTAGTTGTAGTAGCTGAACAAGCAAGAACCTTCAGGTTAGAAGTTTTAAAGGTACCACCAACCAGGCTGCTAAAATGAACTAAAAGAAAAGGATATTAGGCCAACCTGATATACCAATGGATTAGTCGTAGTCCTACATAGGCTATCTGAATTGGAAGTTTGATAAATAGACAGAAAAAAAGGCATGAGTATACTAAAGTACTGGAGTTATGTTATGAAGTAGATGCTAGAGTCTAAGTGAACTCTACAAAAGCATAGTGGTTTAATGGTTAGCCTTGATCGCAAGTGTTGGTTCTGTCATAGCGATACCTAGGTCAGCTATAAAAATGAGTACAGAAGGCTCTGAAAGGTTTACCTTGAGAATAAATTAGTCCTAAGATTAAGATGATAATCTGGGCATCTGGGTATGACCTAGTGAGTTAACACAGATTACAGATTCAGAGAGTTTAAAATAGAATACTCAAACAGAGGTGTTAGATATAGCAATTAGTGAGGAACCTTTGAGCAAACTTCTTAAATAGATAATATAGAAAAGTTATACATATAGCCAATTGTACTTTCTTCTGTAGTGGTTTATTGAACCACAATACTGATAAGTAATTAATATAAGTTAAAAGACCAAAGAGGTCACCTTAAAAAAAAAAAAGATTCAGTATATATTTAATTGTTCTCTTAGATATTTTGACTCTTTACAATACTAGTTCAAAGCTTTCAAGAGGAACTAAGTCGAATGCCTTTTTCATGTCTTGCAGTAATATTTATATTTCTTTATTTTTTTCTTTTGCTTTCTCTATTATTATGTTTAAAATCTGAGCTGGTTGCTTTAGTAAGTTTCTTAAAAGACCTGCAAAGTTTGGCTCTCTAAGTATTTCTCTTTCTTAAACATTTGGCAAGCCTTTTCATTATCACCTTTGTTACAACTTTTCTGAATGTTTTAATCAATGCTATCAGGTAGATATTGTTTAAACTATATTCCCATTTTACATCTTTTGGTATAGGGTAAACTTGTGCTATCTTTTACTTTGTTGAAATTTCTCCTACTTCTAAGCAGAAGTCTGCAAAGCTTCTAAAGACTTTTGTATTTTCATTTCTGTTTTTTTAATTAATATATAACTTATATCTAAGATACCTAGAGCTGTTTCTGTCTTTAACTCTCTTAGTACTTCTTTTTTTTTAACTTCTGTATATCATTTCTCTTTGATGCTTTCTCTTAGTTTATATATCTCTTTTCACTTTTCTGTCATTGCTTCTAATTTGGCATTTCTTTTTTTAAATTGCATTCTATAATGTTCTGCTACATTTGTTTTTACTTCTTCTGGCTTTGTTATTAGATATGTTTTTTCTTTTTTTTGTTTGATAAGCCTATCAAGTATTATTTTTTTATATAGTTTATTTAAAAGGCTGGTGAGCATTTTTCCTTGGTTTGTTTTTAATCATTTCATATCTTTTGTCTATATTCTCTTCTACTGCATTTGTCTTTTTTGTACTTGTTCTTAGTTTTTCTTCTTTTTTTTCTATAGAAGCTTTTGCCATTCTTTTATATCTTTTATTTAGGCATATGACCAATGCCTCTATAATTTTGGCAGTTTTGTATGCCTAGTGCTTTTAATTGTTTATTTGTTCTACTTCTTTTTTCTTCTGTTACTTTTTAGTCTTTTCTTATTTTTGCATATTTGATTAATCTTTGTAACTTTACAATATCTTTTTCTTGTTGTGTTTTTTGTCTGATTCTTCTATTTGCCATTGTGTTGTATATTCTTTTTTTGAATATATGCTTATTAGCTGCAGTAATAATTGCTTCTTCTATAGTATCCCATATACCATTTATTTTGTTTATATGTTTCTCCATATCTTGTACCTCTGTTTGAATGTTTTTTAGGCTTTCTTTTACTTCTAATCACTTTTGCAGCTTCTGCATATAATTTTCTCAATTTTCTGGTTTTGCCTAATTATATAAATATAATATTCTTAATTGTCCTTTTCTTATAACTTCTGCTTTACTGTTTCTCTCTATCATATGTTTAATCTATATTTCTACAGTTATAATTTTATAATCACTTTCTGCAATTCCTTCTGTTTTCTCAATGTTTGTCTTTTGCAAACCCAAGGCCAATTCTTCTGATATCTAAATATAGTCAATTCTTGTTGCAGCTTCCTTGTTTGACCATGTGTACTTTTGGCTTGTTGGATGCATATTTCTATATATGTTTGTAAAGTCTTGTTTTCTTATCCAATTAAAAATTGGTAGTTTTTTGAAATCTGCTGATTGTGAATGTTGTCTGTCTAATATATTGTCTGCTATATGATTAAAGTTACCCATAATTACAACTTGTGTTTGTCTTTTCTATTTAGTAACCATCTCTACAATCTTTTGTTGGATGTTTTTCTCTATTGTTTTGTTACTTAGTGATATATAGACTCCTATCACTATTAACTCCAGTTGCTTGAAATATAATGTGATCTCTATCATGTATTCACTTATTTTCTTAATTGCATCTACATATTTTTAATATTGTTCTTCTATTAGAATTCTTATACCTGATTCTTTTTTCTTATCTTCTGCTGCATTTGTTCAGTATTCTATATAGTTTTTGTTTGATGTATGTGCCAAAAACCTTTTTTCTCTTTCAGTAATATTTGTTTCTATAACTTCTAATATTGCAATTTCCTCCTCTTCTGCCTAGCTAAGCAGATTCTCAAGCTTTCATCTGTTGGTTTTTAGTCTATTAACATTATGACATGCTATTTTAATCTCTTTCTTTCCTTGTTTTCATTTCTTCTTTAATTGGTCTTGTTTTGCTTTTATGTTTTTTACTTTTTTTTTTTTTCTAGTTTCCTTTTTTTTTCAGTAAGAAGTTGTTATGCTTTTCTTATATATTTCTCTTTTTTTTTGTAGAAAACCTTCAAGCTCTTCATTTGTTTTCATTAGTTCAACTAAGGTGCCCTTAGAAGTAATCAGCTGGGCCATCTCTTGTCCCTAGCTGTATTTTTTCTATTGATTTGTCTTGCTAAACTTCAAGTCTGTCTAGTTTGTCTAGTTTTTCTAGGATTCTTTAAAGCAAATCTTGCATTTGTAGATTGGAATTATCTTCTTCTATTTGTTCTATTTAACTGCTATTTTTGCTTTTGTTGTTTTTCCTTTTGGTTATTTCTTTTTTGTCAACCTTCTGCTCTTTTTCATTTATATTGATAAATGTTTCTTCTGCATTTGAGTGTCTTTAACTGCTACTACCTTCTTTTTTCCTATTTCACTTTTCTTAAAAGGTTTTCCAATATAGAAGGTAGTTATTAAATCTTATTGGTTTGGATTATGCTGTTTCTATTTCTTCTTCTAATGCAAAGATGATTGTTGCTGCTCTTCTTTGGTTTCCATTTCTGTTAGATGGTATGTAAACTGATTTTGCTTCTTTGTTTTTTAAGTAGCATAGTAGCAATACTTCTAAAGTATTGCCTAGGAGTTCTGTTAGTCTTGTTGTAAACAAGTTTTAAAGATCACATTGTGTGTAATCTTCATTATCTTTGGTTACTCTTGCCAACTTGTGAATACTGATTGGAAGAGTCCATGGAATGTTCTCATTAGTAAGTTAATTTGCTTAAACTACTGCTAATGCCTTGTGTTTAAATCTTTTGATATGTCTTATTTGTATCTTCTTGAAGCTTTTGCACATATGTCTAATTTCCTCTACATTGATATTTACAGGTAGGTTCTATATTGTAAAACAATTATATAAATTTATTTCATTTTCTGTCATAAACAAGTTTTCTTTCTTCTTATATTCTTCTTTTCTCAGTTGGCTTTTGTTTTTTTCTTTCTCTTTCTTGTTGTTGTTTTTGACTTGTTGTTCAAGTTTTGATTCTTTGTTTCTCTTTTTTTCTAAAATGAGCTTGAGCCATTTATTTTCTTTTTTTTGAATTCTGTTTATCACTGCATCTTGACTATGTTTACAATCAAAGTCTACTTCTACTCAGTTGTTTCTATTTTTAAAAACTTCTTTAATTGTCTTAATATGATGATTTTTGCTTAGAATTCATTGCATGTATTTTATCCTTTCATCACTTGTTTCTCCAGACAAGATGTATGCAGGCATGTTGCTTTGAAGAACATGTTCTTATTACATACTCTATTTTCTGGTAACTTTTTGCTATATTCAATTGTGTCAATAAAGATTGGATCATTATATATCATATTTCCTTCTTTTAATTCTATTATTTTTTTGTCAATGTTTTTTATATTTTTCCTAACATCTTGGATAATGCTATCTCTTGGAGCTTCTGTGTTTTTCTTTATCTTTTTTCCTCTTGTTTCTTCTGCTTTATTTGATTTGTTTGTAAGAGTTTAGTTTATGCTTGATAAAAAACTTCTTTGTTGCATATCTTGTAGTGTATTAATATTAAGCTCCTTCATTTGGCCAATGATTTTATTTATTATTTGAATTGGTTTTCTTTGTAGCATTTCTTCTCTTGCTACATCTTAACATTTTTTTTTTGTTATTGATATTTGCATCTTTTTCATATTGTTTAGTTTCTCTATTCCTTCTATTTTTCTCTCTTCTTTAAGTATTTCTTCTTTATTTATATTTGTAATATATTCAACTAACTTTGGGTTCTGATTCAATAGTCTAAGTCTTTGTGCCCATTCATCTATTATATCTTCTTTAAGCTAGCTTAATTCTGCTAAACTCAAGACTTTAAGAATTTGTTTATAAAGTAGTACATCACTTAGTGTAATATGGTTTGAGTTGTTTATTGCTAGGTTCATTGCTATATACTCTACATTGCTTGGTTCTTTTGCAGACATTGTTAGAATTTGATTTAACAATTTAGAATTTAAATATTTTTAATTTTTATAACCTATTTCCTTAATGTAATATATAATGTTTGTGTCAATAGCCTAATTCATTTGAATTATTTATTGGGTTTCTATTTTGTACAATTTTTTCTTTGAGTTGTCCATATGCAACTTGTGTTATACTACTATTTACTAATAGCTTATTTATCTATTTTTTAATTAGAAATATAACTTTGTTGTTTGTTGTTGTTATTTAGTCAGTCATATGTTTTCCTTCTGTTTTTTGAAGTTAATCATGATTTCTCAAACTTTCGAGTTTTAAACTAAAAAAAGGAAAATTTTCCTAAAAGCAAATTTAGTTTGTTAGAAATATCTTTTCTATTATTATACTTCTACTGTTATTTATATATTTTTGAACATAAACTTTTTTTCTTAAGGGCTCAAGGACTATTTTCTATTCTGTTTTGGTTGTATTTTATGTTTTGTTTCTGCTCTGCTTTGGAATTAGAAATTGGCAGAAAGAGTTGACTAGCTAATTATATTGTATATTCCATTTATATGTTTTATTTAGTTTTGTTTTTTTAGTCTTTTAATTTAACTATATTTAGTAATATCTTGTTTTTTATATTTCTTATTTTTTTATTAATATTTTACTTTAAATTAATTTAATTAGATATATTTAATCTTTATAATTTTTTATTTTTAATATATTTGTTATTATTTTTCTTAAGATATTAAATAATGGTTTAGAATTTATAATAAATTTATATTTTAAACTAGAC
>CAJVQA010005917.1:0-15519 GCA_910591915.1 Cetraspora pellucida
TGTATACATAGTAACTCCATGTAGTTACTAACTTTAAAACTACTAATAAAGATATGAGCAAGGCCTCACCTTAATACCAAAAAAATAATATATATATTTTTTCTTATAAATTTACTACAAACTATCATATTTCATCTTTTTACTTAATCAAATTACAATTTGACAACTGGTTTCAAAAATTCTTTATATATTACAAAAAACAATTTAGTAAAATTAATAAATAAAAAGTTTACAACTATATTAAATACTAAATAATAATAGCAACTAATAATAAATACAAAAAACTAATTCTTCAAAAATCTAAACTACTAATTATTTAATCCATTCAAGACTAAACAAATTATACTACTAAAACAGCAATACATTATATATATACTTGTATCAACCTAAAAAATATAAAATTCTTAATTCAAAAACAATTCATAATATCTATAATCTAATTTTTTTATTATTTTAAGCAATCTTTTAACATTATACCTATCCAAAAATATATATATTCATCTTTAAACTTTTCTATATTTACTTTAGCAATATTTAATATACCTTTATCTTTCAAAGATTTTTATAAACTAGCTGACCAATTTGAACAAAACTTTATTTAACTAAACAATACATTTACTAATCTAAAACATATATCTTATTTCTTTTATTGCTATTTTAAAGTCTACTTTAAATCTGTAGCAACAAACAATAAAATTACTAATTTCAATCTTAAAGAAACACTAAATAAAATCTTTTTTTTAAATAAATAATTTACAAATCTTAGCCAGAATTATTGCCTACTATAACATTTTTCAAATTACTAAACCAACTATTACTCAACTAAAAAAAACAGTAACAAGTCATACTTTAATTAAGCAAATCAATATATTATTAAAAAACTTAATAATATTATATCTACAATATCAGAAACCAACTTTATTTATATGAAGATATGGTGACCTAGTGAAGCAAATAGGTTGTTAACTCTCAAGTGGCAGGTCTAGAGTTGAAATCTTAGTGATAATGAAAATTTGCAATTCTTTCTGTGTTATGATTAACTGTTTTCTGTGATTGGTTGAGATAAGATATCTGTAACTCATGTTATATCAGCATAACTGAAAGATCTAAGCACTTGTACAATGTTGTACAAAGAAACACAAACCAGTACTGGATGGTGTAAACTTAAGATAAGTTCTTAGGCTGTATAAATCACAAGAACCAGATAGAAAAACAGAAGCCTATTTGAAAAACTTGAGTAAAAAGATAATTTGAACTTTTGACAATGCTACTATAAAGACTAGACTTATGAAATAGAACTAGAACTTGTGAAACTAGATAAATATGCTAGTCTTTAAGGAGGGACCAAATGAACCAACCAGGCTACCAAAATTTTCGAGTTTTAGAAAAAAAGAGTATATGCTAACAAACATGTAAACCAAAGATATATAGTTTCAATTTACCTTTCTGAACTATCTGAAATGACAGCTTGGTAGAACTTAAATTGAATACCAAAATAGTAAGGATATGTTGTAAAATAAGTATCAGAATTAGGAAAAACTCTACAAAGGCATAATAGTTTAATAGTATATTCTAACTGCCAGTGTTGGTCTTAGCTATAGCAATACTAAGTCAGCTATAAAAATAGAATACAGAAGATTCTGAAAGGTTTAGTACAAGATTAAAAGTTTCAAAGAACTGCTTTAAAGACTTAGTGACCATAGCATATTTTCATTAGCATTGGCTGAGTCATTAATAGGCAGAAATAAGTGGATAAATATAAAAACTAGAATGGTTAAATAGAAAATATATAAGCAGGTTTCAGGTATGGCAGCTAGTATAAAACCTTCAGACAGACTACTTAAATTAAACAATAACTAAAGTTGTATAATTGGCTAGTTGTACACTCTTTCTATAGTTGACCTCTGTAGTTGTAATGCAACTATTGCCAAATATACTATTAATAAAATCCTAAATTGCAAGTACTCATCTTAATATTTAAAAAAAAAAAACTTTATTTATATCTTTAATATATCTAAAATTATTAATAAACTTGATGATAGTTTTTTTTTTTTAAAACTTTATCTTAAAATTTACTATATATATATATATATTTTAAATTAAACTTTCTTAAGAGTTTTACTTTTATCTCTTTTTATAGTTTATAATTAACAAAAATTAATTTAACTAATAACAAAAAATAAGATAATAATATCATACTAGACATCATTATATATATAACAATAATAGTATAATTTAGAAATAATATTTAGTTATATATTTATATTCAATTAATATATTCATGTATTATCAATTTTTTTTATTTAATTTTTTATTTTTTTTAATTAGTCTTTTTGGGACTAGGGCTTTTTTATTTAGTATAGTAGGATATGATAGCTTATGGTCCAATTATCTCAAAGAAGCTATCTTTTATTAGAGAGTACATCTAGTTACATATACACTTTTAGTGTCTAATTTAAGTAGTCTGCCTATATATAGGTTCTATACTAGCTGTCATACCTGCAACCTAACTACAATATTGTTTATTTAAACCCTTTGTATTGCAATTTTTACTGTATCACTAGAACATCTTTATTACACAATATCAGTTGAGAAGTTCTAGATGCATACTTATATTCTTAGGACCCATATCTTATTTTATGCAATATATTCTTAAAACATTGTTACTAGAGACTTTTATATCCCAATTTACAGCTAAACCTAGTTTACAACTCTTGTAAAGTTCATATAACTCCAGTATCCTTCTTTTACAACCTTATTAATACTTTGTCTACTCTTGCAAGTTCTTTTATACTACCAATTCAGTTAGCTCTGTATGATGCAACTTTATGCCAGAATCAATCAATGATCAGGTTGGTGAATCTTTTATCTAAAGGTTCTTGCCTATATAGGTCATCTATAAAAAAGATAGGTATCAGTTAGATGCAACTAGGAGATAGAAAGAATTGGCCAGAAGAGGAAGTGGCATTAGGACTTGAAGGATGACCTTTAGCAACAATAGCAAAACTAGTAGCAATATAGTTAGCAATTTCAATAGTATCAGAAAAAAAAGTATAGAAGTATATACAGATAGTATCACAGTATTAAAAAATATTAGCAGAGCAATTTGAAGTATAGGAAATAAAAGAATTTTCAAGAAAAAAAATGAAATGTTGATAATGAACATTTTAGATTTAATTAAAAGTAAAAATATTAAAACAGAAATAGTTAAAGTTAAAAGTCATAGTAAAGATAAATAGAATGATAGAACAGACTTATTCACAAAAAAAAAAAGCAAATAGCAAAGAAATAATTTATACAGAAAAGATCAAGTGCAACAGAATAAAGTATCATATAAAATGAGAAAACAAAAAGATTGATATATCAATAAAACTTCTTTATAAAATAATTGTGATTAACAAAATTAAAGCTAGTTAGTGAGAAACAAATCTAATCAGATTATTAAAGCCAGAAACTAAACAGGTATTACACAACTGATTAAGCTTTTGGAAAGAAATAAATAGAACAAGTAGCATCTGCTATACATCAAGAAAACTTAGTACAAGAAGAGCTATGACAATTAAGTGCATAATGGACAGTTTATTAACATTAGAAGAACTAAACAAAGAAGACCAGAAGTATATATAACAGCAGACTGTCAAGTTTGTCAAAATGGTGAGATAGAAATCCAAGCACATATGGCAAGCTGCAACAAACAAAGAAGCCTATAGAAACAGATTCAAAAAGTATTAATAGTGATGGTATAAAATGGATTTAAAAAAAAAAAAAAATAGAATTTTACCACAAATACTATATAAGATGCTTTTTAGAAAAACAGAAAAAGAAGAAATTGAGAATAGAAAAGCACTAATAAAAGGACTCATAGTTTTAAAGATTAAATAAAACTGAAATAGCTATTAAGCAAAATTGCAATACAGAGTATATAGATATAGTAACTAGAATAGCATGAAACACCTTTTATAACCAAGTATGAAGAGTTCGATATGAAAAGTACAAAAATAAGAAAAGAGCTCCAATATAACAAATAAAATAAAAAATATTGATAGAAAAAAAGAAAAATTAAAAGAAAAGAAGATAGAAAGTAATATATCAAAAGAAAAAATAAAAATAAATAAAAATAAAAAAGAAATGAAGATAGAAAAAATAAAATAAATAAAGAAAGAAGCATTGAAGACAATTGATATGCTTATTACAAAAGAAAGAAGACCTTTTTGGTATGGCTTTAAGTAATTAAATAAGCAGTCTATCTCTAACTGAAATAGTGCAACAGGTTACACTTAGGTATCATTAGGGTGGCCAAATAATACTAAACTTATATATTATAAAATTCTTTTTTTTTTTAATATTAAAGTGACCTTTTTGGTCTTTTGACTTTTATTAATCACTTATCAGTATTGTAGTTCAATGAACTACTACAGGAGAGTGTACAATTGACTACATATGTAACTTTTCTATATTACCTATTTAAGAAGTCCACTCGAAGGTTCCCTACTAATTGCTGTATCTAACACCCCTGCTTGGGTGTTCCACTTTAAACCCTCTGAACCTGTAATCTGTGTTAACATCACTGGTCATCTCAGATGTACCAGATCATTATCCTCAACTTTAGAACTAATTTATCCTTGAGGTAAACCCTTCAGAGCCTTCTGTATCCATTTTTACAGCTAAGCTAGATATCACTATAGCAGAACCAACATTTGCAGTCAGGGCTAACTATTAAACCACTATGCTCTTGTAAAGTTTACTTAGATTCCAGCATCTACTTCACAGCATAACCCTGGTACTTTAGTATACTTCTGCCTTTTCTCCTACCCTTTTACCAAACTCCCAATTTAAATAGCCTATATAGAACTATAACCAGTCCATTGGTATATCAGGTCAGCCTAATATTCTTTTCCTCTGGTTTGTTTTGGCAGCCTAGTTGGTAGTACCTTTGAGACTTCCAACCCAGAGGTTCTTGCCCATCTGGCAACTAGGACCAGGTACTAGACCTGAATATCCATTTTGCTGAGCTAGTCTTTACAGTAGAGTTGTTAAAGATTCAGCTATCTCTCTACTCGGGTCTTCCTAAATAGACTTCTTGTTACCTAATTTCATCAAATTTATACGGCCACAAGGACTTATCTAGTGTTTGCACTGCCTGATTTGTCGGTTTGCATTTCTCTATGTAACTCCAACAATGCACAAATGCCTTATGACCTGCCAGTTATGCTAGTGTGACTACTATTATAGATATCTTAATCTAATTATTAGTAACAGTTTCTATAATATGAATATTACATAGGTGATTATCCAAATTTTTGCTATCGATAGGATTTGAACATCTAATGAACCATTTGGAGGGTTGACAACCTGACCACTTCACTAGGTTGCCACACTCTTTATATTAGAAAATTCTATATAATTATGTATATATATAGTTTTAAGAATCTTAATAAAGTATTAGTGTAACTGCTTAAGATTTAAAAAAAAAAAAAGAATAATAAAACAACTAAAAGACAATAAAATAAGAGCAGAATATAGTACAGATGTACTAGACCAGATGTGAAATGTAATAAAATAAGCTATAATTGAAGTAGCAAACAAATGGATCTCAAAGAAAAAAATATTTAATACAAAGATGAATAAAAAACAAGATTAAAAAAAGACAAAGCAATACAAGCATTTTATTGAATTTTAATAAATAATTAAGAGATTAAAATTAAAAAGAATTAAGAAGTAAAAAAAGAAAAAGAAATTGAAATAAACAACAAGCTTAAAGTTATAAAAAAAAAGACAGGTGTAATATTACCAAAATTATACAAACAGTAGTCAGAAGCCTGGATAGATAACATTAAAGATTAGTAAAAAATAATTAAAAAGAAAAGAAGAGAATCATGTAAACAAGTATAAAAAAAACAAATAGAAGAAAATATAAACAGAAGATATAAGATGATTAAAACAGATTAAAGACAAATAATTGCCAGTTTGCTAAATAGACTATACAAGAAGATTGTTTTAAATAGATTTATAATACAAAATAAAAAAAAAGTCAACTTAATATTAAAGCCAAACATAGTCTTAAATAGTTTGACAGAACACTTCAAAAACCAATTTAGAAAAAAGAAAACCAAACTAAAAGAAATAACAAAAAAATAAAAAAATATATAATTCTAAAGAGTGGATTAATAAGGTCTGATATAAGAAATTAGAAAAAAAAATAAAAAAAAAAGTAAAAAGATATGTTCAAAAAACTTAAAGCCAATATAGTTTTAGGAATATTAGTTACAAGTCACTCTTGTTAATATCAATACTGTTAATATTAATCTAAGTCAAATGACAAATTTTTATAAAATTTTATATATCAAAATTCTCTTATATATATATTTTTTTATTTTTAAGGGCAGTCTTACCTGTATGTCTTTTTATTAGTAGTAGTATAAAATTACATATTATATACAGAGTATATTAACAAAAGTACAACTAGTCATATGTATAACTTTAGTCATTATCTAATTAAGAATTCTACCTATAGGTTACCCACTAGATGTCATATTTGAGACCTGCCTATGAGTCCTTTATTTAAACTTTCTAATTTTTAATACTTAATTGCATATATATACAATATATATCATCATAATTGTGACAGAACAGGTTAGAGCTATCAAATTACTATTTATATCTAAGTCCCACCTCATTGGATGTTACTAAGTATCCATAGTCCTTTCGAATTTACTCTTGATGCAAACTTACTAAGTATGGTACCAAGATTACCCCTTAGATTTATTCAATTTTAGTATATCCTGTATCTACTAGAACCGGTTTGATGCCAGAAGTATTCAAATTTCAATAAGTTTATTCCTTTTTCATAGTTTTCTTTTATGTTTACTGTATTACCCACTAGTGCATTTTCTCTTCATTTCTGATATATTTATCACTTCTCTCATATCGAGTGCCAACTCTTCATATTAAAAATCTTTTTTCTAAGAACTTCTTTATATACTAATCTTCTAATCACATGGACTTAGCCACAGGGCTTCGCATACATTCATATGCTTTTATAAATTACAGAGTTGTCTTTAGCTAGAATTGAACCATTGACCTTGTCTGTAGAGAGTGGGCATCTAGACCACTAGGCTATAGGACCTCATTCCTAAATTCTCTTATATATATTAATTTTAATATTATTTCTCATTAATATCACTATTAACATAATTTAAAACCAATTCAAATAGGTTAATATTAATGATGATAATTTGTATAAGCTATATACTAATAAAATATACAGAGAAAAAATTATAAAAAATCTTTAAAATCTTTGTAAATTTGATTTTAAAGAAAGAAGAAATATCAAAAAAGTGAAAAATAATACAAATTTATCTGATCCAAAAAGATATAAACATTAAATCAATAGCATAATTAAGATTTTAAAAAAGTTGTTATATAAATAGTAACAAAAAGATTAGCTAAAATGTTTATAAAAAAAAATATATTTAAAAGATCAAACTATACAGGTTTGTTAAGTAACTTAACAGAGCAACCTAAAGTGTGGTGACTTAGTGAAGTGAATAAGTTGTTAATCCTTAAGTGGCAAGTCTAAGGTTCAATTCTTACAAATAACAAAATTTAAAAATTATACTTGTGTTATAATAATTGTCTTTTGCTAATCATTTGGGTTTTGGGCATTTGTAATCTTAGATACACTAAGACAGATCCCATCTGACATTGGGAGCTCAGGGCATCTATATGAAGTGTAATGTTACATATATATAAAGAAATATGAAAAACTAGTATTATATAAAGCTTCAGTACAAACTTGTAATAAGACTACCAAGCATAGAAGGCTAAAAAACTGAAAAGACAGAAACCTACTTGGAAATCTTGAGTAAAAAGATAATACAAACTTTCAATAATGCCATTGGACTGATAAAAGCATATGAAACATCTTTATAGGAACTGTTAAATAAACTAAATGTTAAAATATATAAAGGAGTATATAACCAACCAGGCTACAAAAATCATCAAAGGTAAAGAATATATAAATATACAGTATAACCTTAATATAACAAAGCTTAGAAGCTGAAGAGTTTGGTTCGATATATTAAGGTTTTGATCTATTAAGGTATCTTATTATAATGAATCTATATAGTTATGGACATCTCATTATAATGAAGATTTATAACCTATACTGTACAACTTAGCTTGAGTTAATTATATACTGTAAATATAATTTATTATGAAAATAAGCTAATTAAAACTTAAGAGTTAAAAATTTTATGTTTTTTTAGCTTTTTTTGTAAATTTAAAATTAAGTTTAAAATGAATGAAGCTTCAGTAATAAGAATATAATTAAACTAGGCTTTAAAGCCAATAAAGAAAATACTGTATTTATAAAGTTCATATGAATAATATATGATTATATATATTTATTGCATATTATTAATGATGCTGCATTTCAATATGCAGCACATATACTATAATTTGAAAAGAATCTATAAATTAAAGCCTCACATAATTAATACTACATATGTGAGTATAAATTAATGAATAAATTATTTCTAATACTATATAAATAAAACTATAAATTATAAATATACTGTTTAATCAATAGTTTTGTCTTCATTCATCAAAATTTCCAATCCAAAATTAGATGACAGTAAATCTGATAAATGTTTTGCCTAAATAATTAACATTATAACTTAATATTAACTATATTATATAATATCACTAACAATCAAACATAGTATAGCACTCAGGATTGTTATATCATGATGTTCAATTAGTTTCAATTTTTTTTGGTATATGTTCAAAAAAATTGAAACCAATTGAACATTGTGACATGACAACTCTAATAGCATTTGCTTAAATTCTAATTTATCTTAAACACAATACTTCATTCAATTATATGTCTTAATAGAGCATGAATACTATAAATTCTTTTTTGTAAGATAAGTTTAAGATTAGTTTGTGTTTTTTTCACTATCAATAGCAATTAAAATACAGTAGTTAGCCTACATTAATTATAAAAGGTTTGAAAATAAACTATTAATAATTTCAAACTTGTTTGAATCTATTATTAAGGGAAAGAACTGGTAAAATCTTGGCCTTTATAGGCTTAAGTTTATAAGGTAATGTTTTATGAACACCATAAGAGTTCTTAGTAACTGCAATTGTAATAGAGGTGTTTACTAAGAGATTTATAGTAGAGGACTTGATTACTTGTTAAGTTTAATAAGGTTAATACATTCTTGCAAGAAAGAATAACTATAGAATTAAAAAAAAAAAAGTACCTACTATTTTACTTTAACTTATAAGAATAATAAATTAAAATTTGAATATTCAATAGTCAAAAAAAGCTAATTACTATAATAAGAATGTCAGTTAATCTATTTGCACTAATCAATAACTTCCTATGTTACTATTTTGAATCAATTAGTTAATAATTAATAATTAATGTTGAGATACTACAAAACAATATTATGATTATAAATATAAAATTCTTAATACAATAGATATTTTATTGTTTTTTTTTTAAAAAAAAATTTAATGATATTTATATATACTGAATAGATGTGAATATTTAGAATATAGTATTAAAAACCTATTAAAAATTAATCTAAATAACTTTAAAAACTTATCTAAAAAAACTTGATGCTATAAATTTGAAAAGCTAAATCAAATTTTAGTTTGTATATTCAACCTTTAATTATATTAACTCATCTCATCCTTTATAATTAACATATTTTTTTTAACTTATACCTTATAAACACCTTCTAAAACAAATGTAAATAATTATTCATTATTGCTAAAAAAATTCTCTATTTTAATTAATTTTATTGTCAAGTAATTAAACTTAAATATGCTTCTTAAGTGAGTTAATAATTTTAGAGTCTTTATTTTCAATATGTAAAGTTTTAGATAGATTCAATAATAACAACCTTATATTCTTTAAGCTTTCTAGTGCTAAGTTAAGTAGAATTTAAAGTGTAGGTTCACTCTTATCATCATCATTCTCTTGAAGAGCAGCTAAAATTTCTTGGTTTAAAGAGATCTCAGTTGTAAATAAGTCATTGTCAATTTTTATATATTCTGAAGTAGGTAAAAGATCATCAGAATTAATTAAAAATTGTTCAATAAGATAATAAACTTCTCTTTCATCATCTAGAAATTCATTATAATATGAGAATTCTTGCAAAGAAAAATGATTATTATTTAATTCAACTAAAAGGATTTCTATTTTACATCAATAATTCCTAATTGTTTTACTTGATATCTTATCTTATGCTAATGCACAATAATCTATTGCTTCTTTTATATTGACTAGAACCAGTTTTGACTGAGTTTTAAGTGCAAATTTATATATGTTCAAACAGTTTTGAATAAGAAAATGTTTATATTTGGTCTAAATAAATAAATATTTTATTAGTATATAATAATAGTATGTTACAAACTTGTCAACTAATTTAGGACATCTTAAACAAGAATAAACTACTCTTTTTTCTTTTTTTGTTGCTTTTTTTTTTATCTTTTTTTTTTATTGCTTCTTTTTTATCTTTTTTTTATTATTATTTTTTTTTATTTTTTTTTTTTAAAAATAAGAATATTCTTGATAATGATGTATAAAATTAATTAGCAAACCTGTAATACTGTACTTACTTTAAAAGAATTAATTATCCTAGCATCTATTGGTTGAAGATGGGCTGTGATATATTTAGGCAAAAGCTTTATTTTTATATTAGTTAACACTATGTTGTCTTCAAGATCATGAGTTGGTGCATTATTAATTAAAAGTAATATTTGGCAATTTTTAAGATACATCATTGAATCCAAATCTTTTATATAATGTTGCCAAATAGATTTTTGTATACAAGCAGTCTTGTTTCAGAAATACTCAACTGGTAATTTTTTTTGTTAATATTTCTAAGCACATATGAGTTTTTATACTTATGGATAAACAATAGTTTTAATTTTTCTGTTTCTGTTGCATTAGAAGTTAATAAAATTGTAACACTTTCTTTTGCTTTTTTTGTTCCTAAAACTGGACCTGTTGCTAATGTACAGGAAGGCTCTATCTTGTAATACAAACTAGTTTCATCACAATTGAAAACATTCTCAAGCCTATAAGGTTAAATAACACTTTGTATTTATTTCTAAATTCGGGTAATTTTTCCAAAGATGCACTATCAGCTTCACCTTGTTTCTTATATTCACTAATATTTTTTCTTAAAGTTATATAATCAACTATTTGAAGTATTAAATTTATTTTTATTTAGTAATAATGCAAATTTTTTTATCTTATTTTGAATAAGATAGTCTGTTAATGTTTGCTTATTATCTATAACATGTTCTACCCAAAGTGCCACTGCTGATTCAATATTAACAAAAACAAGTTTTTTGCTTCTCTTATTTGTTGTATCTTTTGAACCTAAATTGATCGATAATCAATAATCTGATTTTGCTAAAATTTCATTACATTTTAATTTACTAATATTATATTGGGCAGCAAGGTTATAATTTTTAATACTAGGTTTATTCTTTTTTTGAAGATATAAATCATATCTTTGTTTGTTGGTTAAAGTAACACTTTTTTTCTTTTGAGTTTCACTATTACTATTATTGTTTTGTCACTTATTTGTATCAGTATCTATTACTGCACTTGTTAAATCAAAGATATAAAAATTTTAACTTTTTTTTATATTATACTGATTAGCAATGTTATACAAATGCTTTGTTATCTTATTTAATAATTCATTATATAAAGGTATTTATTATAACAAGGTAATTTTGTTATGAACAAAAAATAAATTATTTTATTATATATTATAACAAGGTTTTATAATTAAATTCATTATATCAAGGTTAATTTATTAATAAAAAATTTTAGCTAAAAAAAATCTTTGTTATAATGCCATATTCAGTTTATTAAAGTTTGTTATATTGAAGTTATACTGTACTATACTAGGCTATTTGGATTGAAAGTCTGGAAAGTTAGTTAGTTTTGAGTTGGAAATACATATTTCTCCTCAAGTAGATAAAATCAAACTAACTTTTAAAAATCAAGGAAAAAATGTTAAGATTATTTGGAATAGTTAAGCAAAAATTCATGAAGATTTTAATGATTATTATCACCAAGAATGAGAAAAACATGGAATAGCTAGTAGAGAATAATAAAAAAGAAGTTAGAAAAATAAATACTAGAGTTTAGATGAACTTTACAAGAGTAATAGCAGTTTAAGAAGTAATCCTGACTGCAAGTATTAGTCTCAGCCATAATATCAAATTAGGTTAATAATAAAAGAGAATACAGCTTATTCTGGTAGGTTTATCTTAAAAATAAAAATAGTCTAAGGATTATAGTCTTATAGTTAAAAGTAAATAGATCTGGGTCTATAATTTAGTGAAATTAATACTAAGGTCAAATTAGAGAATTTAAATGAAACATCTAAGCAAGAGTGTTAGGTACAACAACTAGTAGAGAATCTCTGAACAGACTCTTTAAATAGGTAATATAGAAAAGTTATATATGTAGCCAGTTGTATACTTATCTGATAGTTCAATATAGATATGTTTGTATAAAACATGCATCTAATTTAAGTATTAATAAAAAGCTAAGACCAAAAAGATTATCTTAATATCGAAAAAAAACAAAAAAACAGAGCAACCTATATATATATTCAATATAATAATGAAAAAAGCACAAGAAAAAAACAAAATATAAATACTATTACAAGGTATAAAAAGGATATTTGATTTAGTTCTACTTAAAAGTTTAAAATGGGTTTTAAAAAGTCAAAATATTACAAAAAACAAAAAAATATATAAACAATCTTTTTTGTAAATAGCAACTTAAAGTTATTATAACTTATGGTTTAACAGAAAAAATAATAGCAAAAAATAAAATAAACCAAAAAGAAGTAATCTTACTTCTAATTTGATGTCTCTTCTATAACCTATTACTAAAAAAAATACAAAAAAATAAAGTATTAGGTTATGTAATAGAATAGAAAATAACAAAATAAGCATGCTGTGACAATATTACAAGATACAGATAAGTAGCAATTGCATATACAAATAATACAACATAGATTGTAAGTAGCAAAAAACAGTTGTTAGCATTGTTTTAAAGTAAATGCTACTGAAATAAATAGATTCAACTTAAAGTTTATAGAAAGTAATAAACAAAAAAACAAAAAAAAAAATTCATTTTCACTAGAGCAAAAATAATAGAAAAACCTAAAAACAAAATTGTAAGATCAGACTTGAGTAGAGAGGTAACATGGATCTTCGACAGTATTACTGTAAAGGCTAGATCTAGGAAACAGATACCAATGTAGAGTATCTATATGGGCAAAAACCTCTAGGTAGGGGGTACTACCAACCAGGCTGCCAGAAGTCCAACTGGGAGAACTGAAGGAAAGAATATTAGGCTGACCTGATATACCAATAAGCTGATCATAGTCCTACTAGGCTATCTGGATTGGGAGTTTGGAGAAAAAGCAAAGGTATACTAAAAGTATTAGAGATATGCTATGAAGTAAGTGCTAGAGTCTAAGTAAACTCTGCAAGGGCAAGCCCTGTTAATATTCTGTAGAGTGGATAGGTAGTTAACAGAGGGGCTCCTGGAGCCTTATAGTCAGGTGTCATGCTCTGAAAATAATTGTGTAATGGCTTGACAAATATACAGAAGAGAGGCTAAATGTTGAGTTAGATAGCACTTAGGTGTACAGGAACTAGAGCGCTAATTGCCTGGGTGCAGTATAGAAATCAGAGTGTTTAATTAGATAGTCTCCTAGTAGATTATAGGTATGGCAGCTAGTGTAGAACCCTTGGGTGGACTACTTAAATAAGTAACTAAAAGTTACATATGTGGCTAGTTGTATGTTCATTCTGTACAAGTAATATATAATATATTTACTAAAAACACAATAAAGGCATTAGCCATCATTAACATCAGCCTTTAAATAAAAAAAAAAAAAAAAATTGTAAGATCATTAGAGATCTAGCTAAATAGCAAAATAAGAGAAGTATTAGTTTGTAAAAAAGAAAAAAAATAGTTAATCAAATAATTAAAGATCTAAAATACAAAAAAAATAACAATAAGCCAAATTGTATATATAGTGCAAAACATCTAATCACATCATAGAGCTGAAATTTGAAATTTATATATGAATATAAATAGTAGTGCTGAATTTTAAAATTTATATAGTGCTGAATATTATAGTGCTAAATTTTGTAAATTATTATAATCTATATTATAATAGTGTTGAATTTTGTAAGTTATTATAACATATATATATAATAGTGCTAAAATTTTTTTTTTCAGTATTAAGATGCCTTTTTGGTCTGAGCTTTTTATTAATACTTATAGTGGGTACATGTTTTATATAGATGTATCTATAATGAATTATTAGATGAGTATACAACTGGCTATATGTATAACTTTTCTATATTACCTATTTAAGAAGTCCGTCTGAAGGTTCTATACCAGTTGCTGTACCTAACATACTTGCTTAGATGTTCTGTTTAAACCCTCTGATTTAACCCTAGTATTAATTTCATCAGGTCATAGACCCAGATCTATTCACATTCGACTATAGGACTATAATACTTAAACTATTTTTATCCTCAAGGTAAACCTATCAAAGCGAGCCGTATTCTCTTTTACTGCTAACCTGGTTTGACACTATAGCCAAAACCAACACTTGCAGTCAAAGTTACCCCTTAAACTGCTATTACTTTTGTAAAATTCACCCAAATCCTGGTATCTATTTTTTTAACTTTTTCTCCATCATCTCCTACTAGCTGCAACTCAGAACTAACTGATTTACCAGACTCTTAATCCAGATAGTCTAATATGATATACTTATATATTCTTTTTCTTCAGCGATTCCAGTAGCCTGGTTGGTTATATGCTTCTCTACACATCTTTGTTATCTGGTTTATCTAATTAGTTCCTATAAAGGTGTTTCATAGGCTTCTATCAGTCAAATGGCACCATTAAAAGTTTGTGCTACCTTCTTACTCGGGATTTCCAAGTGAGTTTCTGTCTCTTTAGTTTCTTAGCCTTCTACGTCTGGTGGTCTTATCATGAGTTTGCCTGAAGTCTTATATGACACCAGTTTTACATTCCTCTATATATATGTACTGTGTAACATTACACTTCACATAGATGCCTCAAGCTCCTAATGTCAGGTGGGACCCGACTTGATGTACCTAAGATTACAGATGCCCAAAACCCAACTGATCAGCAAGAGACAGTTACTATAATACAGGTATAATTTCCAAAATTTGTTATCTGTGGAAATTGAACCTTAGACCTGCCATTTGAGAGTTAACAACCTATCCACTTCACTAGGTCACCACACTCCTAATAGTGCTGAATTTAATATATAAAAAATGCCAAATTTTTTAATATTTATTAATAAAATGAAGTGCTAAATTTAATATATAAAAAAATACTAATTTTTTTAATATTTATTAATAAAATAAAGTGCTGAATTTTTTAAAATTATTAATAAATTAAAGAATTTTTAAATTAAA
>CAJVQA010005918.1:0-15518 GCA_910591915.1 Cetraspora pellucida
AGAAAAAAGAAGTAAAGAAGAAAAGTCCAAAGAAGAAAGGAAAGGCTAATCAGCAGAAGATTGAAGAAGAAAAGAAATAAGCAAAAGAGAAAAAAGATAGAATTAATGAAGAATTTAGGAAGACAATGTTGGGACTTGTCGTGGAAAGGAGAAGACCCTTCTATTATGGACTTTAAGTAGTCAGACAAGTGGCCTACTTCTGTTGGAAGTAGTGTGGCAGGTTGCACTTAGGTACCTATTGGGTGGCTGGGTGATGCTAGACTTAGTTGTTAGATAAATCTATATAATTTCAAAAGTAATTTCAAGAATCTTAATAAAGTACTAATATGACTGCTTAAGTTTAAAAAAAAAAAAAAAAAAAAAAAAAAAAAGATATAATTAAAGTTGGGATTCAACCTAGTAGAGATATAACCTAGATACAACTGTATATATTATTTTTAAAATTATTTTTTTATAAATTTTATAATATTTTATTATTTAAAGTTTTAAAGTATTAAAAATAATTTTTTTAAAAATTAAAAATTTTAATTAGAGAATAATAATCCTAATATAATAGTTAAGTTGTCATCTTTCAAGTGGCAGATTTAAGATTCAAATCTTATTTATGATAAAATTTAAAAATTATATCTATATTATAATAACTGTTTTCTGTTGATTAGTTAACTTCATGTAGCTGTAACAGGTATACCAAATCTGGTTCTATTTAACATTAAGAGATTAGGGTATCTATATAAAGTATAATATTTTATATATATAAAGAAATATTAATAATTAGTATTAAAGGCCTGCGTTGGGTCCTACAGCCTGGGCCTAAAGCAAAATTTTATAATTGTGGGCCGGACCAGGCCGAAAAATTTGCAAACTTTATAATTGTGGGCCAGTGCAGGCCTAAAAATTTGTAAAATTATATAAGAAATTTTTGCAAATCGGGCCAGGCTAGGCTGGGCTGAAGAAAAAATTTAACATATGCAGGCTAAGCTGGGCTGGCAAAAAAACTGGTAACTCTAAATGTGGGCTGGGCCGGGCCTAAAAAAAATTTTTAATCCTAATTGCAGACTGGGCTAAGCCTCAAAAATAGGCAATTTGCAGGCCCCTAATTAGTATTATATAAGATTTTGGTACAAACTTATAATAAGACTATTAAGTATAGGGGTGTGGTGACCTAGTGAAGTGGTCAGATTGTCAACCCTCAAGTGGCAGGTCTAGAGTTCAAATCCTATGAATGACGAATTTTGGAAAATAAGATCTGTATTACGGTAACTGTCTCTGTTGATCAGTTGGATTTGTGTATCTGTAACCTTTGTTACACCATCTCAAATGGGAGCTCAGAGCATCTATGCAAAGTGTAATGTTACACCCACATAGAGGAATGTTAATAACCGGTGTTGCATAAGACTTTGGTGTAAATCTATGATAAGACCACTAAGTATAGAAAGCAAAGAAACTGAAGAGTCGGAAACCTACTTGAAAATCCTGAGTAAAGAGGTAGCATAGACTTTTGACAGTACTACCGAATCGTCGAAAGCCTTCAAAAAAAGATTACTAGGACCTTAGATGGATCGGATGACAGCATGTATAGAGGAGCACATACCAACCAGGCTACTAGGTTTGCCAGATAGGCCATCTGGATTGGTAGTTTGGGAAGTCTTGTAGGTCTTGTAGGTCCAAAAGTAGGGGTGTGTAAGTTAGGAAAGGAAGATATTGGGGTCTCTGTGAACTTTACAAGGGTATAGCAGTTTAATGGTTAGCCCTAATTGCAAGTGATGGTCTAGGCCAGAGTGGTACTGGGTTAGCTGTAAGTATGGGATACAGAAGGCTTTAGTGAGCTTAGTATAAAGTTAAAACATGACTTAGTGATTATGGTAATTTGCAGCAATGGCTGCAGTTGATAGGATAGGGGTGGATATGAGAACTAGAGTGTTTAAATAGAGAACCCACAGATGGGTTCTAGGTATAGCAACTAGTGTAGAACCTTAGGGCGGACTACTTAAAATAGACAATAACTAAAGTTGTATGAGTGGCTAGTTGTATACTCTTTCCATGATTGCCTTTGTAGCTGTTGTACTCAATAGTTATATGCTGACTGATTATCAATAAACTCCTGGGTCACAATTACTCACCTTAATATTAAAAAAAAAAAAATGACTATTAAATATAGAAGACTAAAGAACTAAAGTAATAGAAACCTATTTAGAAATTCTTAAATAAGAAGATAATATAAACTTTTGATAATATTATCAGACTAGTTGAAGCTTAAAAAACACCTTTATAAAAACAAATTGATAAATTAAATACCAAATATATGTAAGAAAAAGCATTTACCAATTAGGCTACTAGATTTACTAAAGAAAAAGATACAAAAGTATATTATACTGAACTATTTGAATTAGTGATTTAGTTAGAGTCTACTAGTTCTAAGTTGTAGTTAATAAGAGATGATAAAAAAGATACTAAGAAGATAGATACTAAGATTTTAGTAAACTTTACAAGAGTAAAAATAGTATAATGTAGTGATTAAATAGGTAACTCCTATGACTGCAAGTATTAGATAATTATAACATATTATATAAAACTAGGTTGGCTATAAATAAGATATGACAGGCTCTAGTAAGTTTTCTGTTAAGGATAAAATAGTTTTAAGAGTACTGATAAGTATTAAAAATTTGAATAAACAGTACTTTAAAGATATTTCTATAATATAAGATGAATTGCATATATAAAAAGTTTAAATAAGCAAGACTTTTAGTTAACTTACAGGTATATTACTTAGTGTAAAACTTATAAAATAGTATATAAACAAACTACTTAAATTAAATACCAAAAGTGCACATGTAACTAGTTGTAACCTTCAATATAAGAGAACTTCTAAAGACAACTCATATTTTATAAACTTGAATAAAAATGTCATATCTCAAAGATAGGAACTTTAACATAAAAAAAAAAAAAAATTTAATTAAATCAATTATTCTTAAAAACTTTTTAGAATTTTTCTATAAAAATTTAATTCTATATACTCTTGAACTCAGAGAATAACTTTATTAAAATTTAACAAACATTTCTAATACAATTAAGAATGTATTATAATAAAGAAATTTTATTTATTTTAGTGTTTTTTATTGTTTACTAAGACATAAAATGCTCTAAAAAAATTATCAAATTTCCTAAAACTCTCAAATTATATGCTAATCATTATAATAACCAACTTTATTTTATTTTTTTTGGTATTAAGATGAGGCAACTTTATTTACTATGCAAAACCTGATTTGTACATAAAAAAAAGGATTATATATGGTTAAAAAATCTTACGATCATCATCAAATTAGGTTAGATCATCGTGACTATTGAAATTCCGGTGACTTTTGTCAGGAGAGTGTACATTGGCACCCGCATTAAGTCATTGTGGCAATTATTCTGTGCCATAATTAATTCTACCATGTGGTAGAATGCCGTAATGCCGTAATTCAGTAATTCTACCACCAACTAGTGATACAAATCAAAAATCGAAAAATCGAATTAGTTGTCAACTAATCGACAAATCGATTGGAAAATTTTGAAAAAAACAATTAATCGATTGGAAAATTTTGTCAACTTATAATAAAATAATCGATCAAAATCGATAAATCGTTTAGTTGACAACTAATCGATTGAAAATGTTTGAATTTGTCAACTAATCGATTGAAAATTTTTTGGCAATTTGTATCACTACCGCCAACACTACCGCTGACGTCTCTTGTAATATATTATAATATATTATGAATCATGTTAAAAATTGTGGGATCATCTAGCTTTTAAATTAGCGATTCGTATATTAAGAAATATAAATACTATATAAAGTGTGACGTCAGCGGTAGTTTATATGTGCGATGTTAGAGCTGTTGGTCGACCAATTTTTGCCACAAAAATCATTCAGCTAATTTTTATCAGGAGTTTCAGAAATTATGATAACAGATAACTCGATTAACTGGTTGTCCTGTTACTTGGCTAACTCGGTTGACCCGAATTAACCGAGCTAACCGAAACACTTCGGTTAAGCCGAGTGTACTCGGTTAAGTCCGGGTCGGTTAATCGGTTGACGATTTTTAGTTCAGTTCAGATCACTAAGCTAAACTGTAGTTGGACTAAAAAAGAACCAGACTAAAATTAACAAAACTGAGCTAGATCGAACTGTTAACATCCCTAGTTCTTTATTGTAAATTTGTATTTTTTATACTCACTCACTAAATGAAATGATTAATGGTAAATAAGTATTATATTCTTGATTTGTCAACTTGTTTTGTTATTTTTTAATTCAATGATTTTTCTACCACCCTTATATTATCCTATACAAGAATACTATCACAAAAAATGTAAGAGTTCCGCAAAGTAATTATAACAACTCATTATTATTTAAAAATCGTTACGATTATGTCATGATTACTTGATGAACATGTGGTGACGTTTAGGGATGTTAAGTGGTTCGTTCAGTTCAGTTCAGGCCAAGAAGTTCAAATAAAAAACGAACTAAAGTTCATAAACTTAGTTTAGCTTTACAATTTGAACTTGAATTTGAACTTGAGTTCATAAAGTTAAAGCATAAACTCAAGTTTGCTTTGAAGTTCAAATTCGAATTCATAGACCTAAGTTTATTGAATAATAGAAGATTCTATATACATAACTGCATAACTTATAATATAAGTAAAGGACAGTATATGTATACAGTATATATGGGATCTTTGCTATGAAAATCACCCTTTGACATTTTCCGATCGGGATAATTCAGACAAACTTAGACCAGCATACCGGCTCTTACTTGCGGCAAATCATCATTTGCCTTTATTAATTCCATAGTTTATTCGATAAACTATTGAATCAGTCAAGATTTACCGAAAGTAAGAACGGGTAGGTTGGTCTAAGTTTGTCCAATTATCCAGTTCAGCTCACTTCACTGACACTCATTCGTAGACATAACATTTCATCGACAACAATTCACCGACATGTTTATTTCACCGACACTTATTTTACCGACAAGTTCATTTCACCGACAGTTTATTTCACTGAATTCATTACACCGACAAAATAATTCTGGTCATTGTCGTTAAGGTCAGGTTAAAATTAGAGTTAAGGTTAGCGGAATTTATAAAAAAAAGCTTGTATGTGACATGAAATAAATTGTCGGTGGAATGAATTTGTTAGTGAAATGTTTTTTTCACGAAATGAGTGTGATTTTCATAGCAAAGATCCGGCTCATTATAATTATTATACAGATTCTATTTTAAACAAGTTCATGAACCGGGTTTCTAAATCAGCTTTACGAATTAATTAGGTTTATAAACTGGATTTATAAACCAAGTATATGAACTAGATTATGAAACTAGTTAAAGAACTTCTAGTTAAATTTTCTTTGAACGAACTACTGAAAATACTAGTTTGAACCGGTTTCAAACCCAGTTCATCCGAACTACTTAACATCCCTAGTTAAATATTGAGCAGTTTTGCATAGTAGAACCCTGAATAATCCTAACAAAGATTACATAGCGATAGGCAAAGTAAATTAATCAAAATTTAAGAAAAATCGCAAATCTGATTGGTTAAAATTTTAACCAATAAAACTTCGAAAAAGTGGGTATACAAATTTCAATGTAACCTCTGTTAATACGTATTATTTGGGTCCTTCAACCTTTATATTAATGTGGATTTCAGTTATACGTACTAAGTCATGAGCATCATGCGCACATGTCTTCATGCATATTGTGCACTTTACTCACTGCTAGTAACAAAAAACTCAAAGCTAAAATCAAAAAAATTGCTAAAAATTAGCATTAAGTAGTAGGAAGGATTATTTAATAAATACGCAATTACTATTAAATAACATTTTGAGACTTATTTCTTATGCAGAGCACAAAATAGCTACATCTTAATCTCATGAAAAATTTTCCATCCCAGCCAATAATGTAATCTATTTCGTTCACGAGGGAATGGTGTTTGTATTCATCTAATTGGTAAACTCAATATCACATGCATGAACTTAAATACAGTTACTTTATTCTGGATCCGCTGACTAATAATGCTCTTTATACTCAATTAATAAACTAAAATTAGGATATAACATAATGATAAATTGCTGTACTTTAAACACACCGATCATCTTTATGCTATGGTTCTGCAAGTGCTGGGCTGATACTATTAAAACATAGAGCTTGTGACGATCAGTACTATATTTTAATAGTATAGTCTTGGCATTTATAGAACTTAATTAGTACTTATTGACCAAATCAATAAGAATTAATATATAATTAATATGATGAAGATTCTAAATGTACCGGTTAATAAATATGAGGGACAAGAAAGTATGCAAACGTTTATGAGCTTCTCTAAAGTCATGTGAATTTACAGGGAAATGAAAACAAAAATGGTAGCCGGATACATGTTATTATGTGATTCGATTTCGATCACTAACCAGAAAATGTCTTTAGCGTATTTATGGATTGTTATCAAACAATAAATATGGTCTCTAAGTTTTTCAAAAGAATTTTTTTAGTGAACATGAATCGCTTTAAAATTTTATTGTTTATACGTTTTCTTTTGGTTATATTTGTAGGCAAATTCGATTTTTTACAGGCATTTGTTTTTTATTTCTATGTTGGACCAATAAGTTAATAATTTCAAAAGAAGTGCTTCATTTAATACTATAAAAAGCGTTTATGAGACTAAGACAATAATCCAAAGGTTATAATGGATGATAATTTATATTATTTCATTATTACTATCGCTCTAAAAATATTTGAACTTTAGATAAATTTTTTTGCAAGATAAAATTGTATAATTGTCGTGTCAGGTTGTTATTTAATTTGGTTCGACATTGTAAACATTTTTTTTACTTTGATTCATTTTTCATTCAAAGAACCTTCATTATTTTAAATAATATGACATCCTGTGCAGGATTTGGGTTGTTGATCTGACATAGTAAAAGAACGATTTATCGTTATAAAAATTTTTTTGTTGATTTAAACGTGCTAATAATCAAAGAAAAAAAATTCAAATAAATATAAAGTAGAATAAAACTATACCGTATTCTACCGTAAATAAGCACCACACCCTCTACCCCATTTTTTTAAATGCCAGATTAGCGGAAATAACTTGGCTAAAGATCTCATTGCAATGTCCGTTAATCTGACATTTAAAAAAATGGGGTAGAGGGTGTGGTGCTTATTTATGGTAGAATACGGTAACCAAAATTCATAAAAATTTTAAGCAATAACAGCACAGCAGTAACGATGGTAGAAGAATTTTTTTTTTATTCGTTATTGTATGGTAAGATAATGAATTTTACAAGTACACAGACTTTTGAATTGCAATCAATATTGCCAATAATCAAATCCGAATCACATAACCACATGTATCCGGCAGACCTGTCCGGATACCATTTTTTGCGGGTGACGCTAAGGTCATTGGGAAATGAAGGTTTCACAAATTTGTAACTGTTCTTGCATCTGCCCGTATTGTGTTGTACATGTTTTGACCATGCATTTGCATTACTGCATTGTTTCTCGACACTTTTTTTGTAATTTCATGATTACATCATGCTAAACCAATTAGTTTCCTAAAAAGAGAGAAAAAGTTTCTATCCGGGTATTATTAAATTACCCGAGTTATGCAAGTAATTTACCATAGTCATATAATAGCAATTTCTACCAGGGTACAATTCCTATTTAAACTTTAATTTGCAGTGTTCATATAGTTATATGTTAGTCAGCATCAATTTTTGACTTGCATTAATGTGATTTAGGTAGATAATCACCATTTTTAAAAAAAATTTTAGCCAGAAATTAATTGCTTTAGATTAAATATAATTCACTTGTACTATGGAACTTACGTTGAATTACAATATTATATCAATATTTGCAGGCGGCCGATACTTTAGGTGTTCTCGGGCTATTCACCAATAATACGATAAATGCAGCAACACGAGCTCATTGTTAATTGTAAGAGATGTACAGAACTTTTACAGAAGTTTCATTCAGCAATACACTGTTTTCTATTGTAAAAATAACGAAACTTGCAAAATAATGAGTTGCTAAACATAGAATTTGAAACCATTATAAACGGATGTCTGAAGAATTTTACCATTTTTGAAATTTGGTTTATCTATATTCACGTGATTTGCCATTGAACTGTTTGCCAATCACCATGCAGTCTCGTCCAAACACGGATTATATTCATAACCATTACCTTTAAATCCAATCAAAACCACAAATTTCTTGTTTACTCGAAATAAAAAATTAAGAAAAAATACAGGAAACGACCTATACACGCCTAATTTTATATAAATCAAACCTAATATTAACGTTAATGTTTTCAAATTTTGTCATTTAATATTAATATTTTTTATCCAATTAGAATTAGTATATAATGCATCCTGATTGGCTAAAAAGCATTTATATATGGCGCATTTAGTAATTTCGTGATGTACTCGGCTTTAAGCGTTCCCCAATTTTGATTGGATGATTGCAACAAAAACACACCTTGGTGTTCCGTATTTTTCCGTTAAATACTATGCAGATTAGATGATTTGGCGGATAATGGATCCAAGCTAGATTGGCTAATGGACTAAAATGTGGCTTAGAAGATGCCAATGGACAATGTCAATCTCAGAGCCTATCGTAATCCATTGCCAACCCTGGATCCAAGCCTTAGCTAAACAGAACTACATAGTACATTATTTCACATTATACAGTTTGCAGTTGAATAACACGTACAGAAAATGTTTGACATATGTCCATTATTTTTAATGCTACTGACTATAATAATGTATTTAGACAATATTGCACATATCCGTCCAGTTTTTATGTCTGTAATAATCCGAGTATCTTCCAATTTACTATAAATTTCTCGAAATACAGTATTAAGATTAGAATTTATTAATACAGTCTGCCCTCATTATAACGGATTTTTTATAGCGGAGAAATCTTCTAAAATTTTCTAAGAACATCTATTAGTATATTATATAACGTTTAGCGGATATTTCATTCTAACGGATGAAATTTTCCAGCCCGATCACTACGTCATAATGAGGGCAGACTGTATTACTATAATACCTTATAATGAATGTAGTTATATTGAATATGGAGCTAACTGATCTGAGCGGCGCTATACTATAATATATTAATATAAACTTTACCTCACTTTTATTAGCTATGAATGCAAATTCCTCAGAACTACAAGGTCTGATCTTTTTGTTTTCATCTTCGACATTAATTGCTTAAAAATATACCTTATGTGAAAGTCTTTGAGGGTTTTAATTTTAGTTTATGTCCAAATTAGCGGCTATTATTACTACTATTTTCATAATGGTTAAAACTAAAAGAAAAACTTTTAATACCGTATATAATAGTCTATAATTAATAATACATTTATCAATGGGTCATCTATACTGAAAGAGATCTGAGTTTTTTTTTTGCTACTAATAATTCTATGATTTCTATGCTGTTATACACCGCGTTAGAATTTGTTTTAGTTCAACAATTTGAATACAGTAATAATCCCTTAATTTTTTATTCAAAATCAATAACAAATCTTTAAGCCTTGTTTAATGATTGAAAATTTCAAATTCAAAAGATCATTACAGACTCTATCACACATATTGAGGTCAAATATTTTAAAAAATCAACTTTTTTTAAATTTAGAATACTAAAAGTTATTATATGTACTGTGCTTTTTACACTAATATACAAATAGAAATTCACTATTGTTTATTTATATATCAATTTGCCCTAGGTAATAACTGAGGCACCTTAGATATTGACTGGTTGGCATTAATTGGCACCGACTAGCCTAATTATACCTACATCCTTACCCCAACCTAAATCCTAATTTAAATCGGTTGATATTTGAGGCAAGAATGTATCTGAAGCACAACATATATATATGTTGTAGATTTATTGACTAAAATTTATTAATAAACCTAATTAGTGAGTTGCTTTTTATTATATGCCACATAACTACAGTCAGACCTCCTTAATACAACCTCTTTTAATGCATAGTCTATAAAAAAACCCTTTTAAATGCATGACCAACTCATAATATTTATAAATTTTTATCTTTCTAAATGTCACTGGTTAAAAAATTATAAATAATACTTTGTGTGATATATACGTAGTAAATAATAACTTAATTACTGGGCAATATATGTATTTTATAATATGAGATTTTGTTAAAATCAGCCTGGCTGATTTTATTAAATATCGGCCTATACTATTAACATGTGATTTATAGACATATTACTACTGATAATCATTACTAGTTGCTAAAATTTAGGATTAGAGTGCAGTTATAAGGCTTTTTTTTATATAATATAATATAGATTAGATATAAGGTCCCGATTTTAATTATTGTGAGGTTTTCAGGGGTCCTGAACATTTTTACTTAGAGTACCCAATCCTGTTTACTTAGTAGGTTTTTGAGATATAGCATAGGCTGATATTTAATCAAATCAGCCAGACTAGTGATTAGAAATTCTCTTGTAATATAGATATTACCCAGTAATTAAGTTATTATTTGTACTATGTATTATTTAGTTAAAATATAATTTTTTTAACCAGTGTGTAATACTTCTCTAAATACAAGATTTTTCGATCTTTTCATGTAATCCCTTCATGATCCCATTTTATAGAAGCTTTATCTAATTGGCTTCCTATAAATGCACTTCTAAGAAGAATGCATCTAAGAAGGTCGGATTGTATACAAGTTAAAAATGAATAAATGAATAAATAAACACCAAGTTATAACTACAATTTGGCGTTTTCTTCCTTCATAATGAGTTATTAGCTTTTAGATATGTTCAATTTTTTAAGTGTTCTGAACTATGTCTATCTGATAAAAATAAATCAAGTCTACGAATTTAGTCGCGATATATCTTTAGCAACCTATTCTAATTCGATTCTGAGTTTTTGTGATTGGTTAAAAAATTTTTATCAAGATACCTTTGCCAAAGTTAGAATGAATATAAAATATGGCTTCTTTTAATGACTAAAAGTTTCTCGAACTTTGAACAATGATATCTTGACAGCCACCCATATTAATTAGGTAATAGTTCTAGGAATTTGTTCAAAACGAAACTGGAGGTAGGATTCTGCAAGTACCTCATATGGCATTATTACAAACAGTGCCCAGGCACTATGTTTAATAGCACCATGCCAGAAACCTGCAGAACCCTAATTGAGGGTGTGAATACGTAAAGGCGTTGCATATAACATTACTTGCTGCAAATATTAAATGCGACTTTTCTATAGCACAACCAAGATTACAGCTTACTGTCGCAATAGAATATACCTTATCTTGTAATATTATAATATAAATAAGTCTGGAAAGATGCAACTTGCGATTTTGCAGCAGGCAACTATTGTTGCGTAGTGAAAACCTCTAACTACACATGGTAAATCATTAAGTACAATTGCGTGTTTTCACTTCTGCAAATTTTAACAAAGTTTATTAGTTATATTAGCTTTATCCGGTTATTTGTCGGAGTTATGGTAACAAATTATATTTTATTTCTAATTCAGGGTAAACCCTGAAAAAAGGAACAATCTCTTACGTAGTACATACGCACTCGGTTGTTTGGCACACATATTAAATAATTACTAATCGTGTAACCATAAAATGTAATGAGAAAATTCCAGATCAACAGAACAAATACTGATATATGCATGTTTACGTCCAATATACATAATAGGCCTATTCAAAAACTAATAAAAGAACTCAATCCTTCACTGATTAATTCTCCAAAACAACACAATGAAGGGCGAAAGAGAAATCAGCAAAGCTTCATTTAAATACAAAATTTCTGTGGATACACTAAGATCTCAAAAATCATATTATTCACCCCCATTTGCTACGTCGGAAAATATGTTTTGGCAACTAAAATTTGATTTGGTAATTACGAATAATAAAATTTAATAATGATTTTGATATCTAAAGTTGAAATTGACTGATGCTAAAATTATTTTTTAATGGGTATTACAAAGTTAACAAAATTTCAGCATCAGCAATTTCATTAAAAGTTGCCACAATAATTTAACAAATTAATTTATGAATTAAACAACAGGAATGCCAGGAAAATTTAGGTTATTGTTCTCTGTGGCTTGTAGCCTTGGCAAATCCACAAGAGAATGTTTCTACAGACATTTGGTCGGATAGGAGTGAATATTCCGCTACTTGTTTTATGAAAAACCCATATAAGGAAATGAACTTTGGGAAATTAGAAAACTATAATATTAGATCTTGTCTCTATGGTATGTTCTTTTTTCTTATCTTTTATGATTTATTGTAATAGCTGCCAAACTCAAGTAGATTTATAATTTATAGGATTTGCAAAATTTATCGAAAGGAATAAGCTTCCAAAAGAAGGCGAAGTGACAATCGGTGTTCGATTTAATAAAATAATATTTTCATCGGAAAGATCCACTCAAATCTTTCCTTCACCTGAATTTCCGCCTGAACTCATTAAAGTATGGAAGTCAGAATGCAATAAAAGCACAATTTCAGACGTACAATTTAATTTTCCAAACCATGATAATAAATGTGTATACGCTCGTAGTACCATTCTTACCGAACGATCTGAATACTTTAAAGCAATGTTACAGCGAGGGGTTTGGAATGAATCACATATATCAGAGTCAGATGATGATGCTAGAACAAATGATGTTAAGATACCTATAGAAAGGACGTCAGAAAAAATCTCAGAACGGCGCGAGAAATTGTCAACCTTTGGAAAATTGTCAGATGCTTACAAGTCGTTTAGATCTAAACGGTATAGAAAGAAAAAAGACTATGCAGCGAAAATGGACATTTCGTCACAGGAGATACCGACGTCAATCATTAGTACTTCTATTATGGAAGAATCGCCAATTACTTCTTTTGTACAAATAACTAACCTTAACACTTCATCAACTTCTTTACCGCAAGAAACAAATAATGTCACAACTAACATGCCTTCATCAAATGATGCAATTGACGCACCTGCAACAGATGATAAATTTAATGCATCGCAAAAAACAAATATCATACCGTTGCCAACATTGGAGCTACCACAAACCCCTTTAACACCTATTTCTTCACAATTTACTGCACCACATTCATCTACAACTACTCTTCCTTCTTTCCCACCCATAGAAACAAAACCATTTACTGACAAAATAGTGAAAAAATACATAATTACTATACCAGATGTTCACCCCGAAACTTACAAATATTTTCTTCGTTACCTCTATACAAATGATATTAAATTTTATTCATCGCCGGCTTATCATCGTACACCTTGGGATTTTTTTAAGATAGCTGATAAGTATCTTGTAAATGAATTAAGAGATTTGGCAAAAGCAAGGATATTAAGAGAATTGACTCCAAATAATGCCATAGACATGTTTTTTGGAATCGATTTGTTATGGGAAGATATGAAAGAGCTTTTACTTAACTATTTGGTTAGAAAATGGGAATCTGTCAAAGTATGTGAGAATTGGATAAAAATTTCTAAAGAAGTTGGTGAAAATGACGATAATGAAAACGTTGATGAGGATAATGAAAATGTTAATGAGGAATATTATAGAAAAGAAACTAAAAGAATGTTATTTAATGAAATTATGGAACAAGTAAAAAGTTCTTAATCAAAAATTATTACTGTATATATTATTGCACTGTATATTTTCATTTGGACTTTTTTTGCTTGTTTATGTTTAAGCCTAAGCATGTAAATTTTATGTAATTCAAAATTAATTTATAGATTATTTCTCAAATTGCAGACAAATTTGTTTAAATTTTATGATAAACTTTTTAGTTTACTCTTGAAATCAAAAATTTTAAAATAAAAATTTATTTAATAATATTTGCATTCTTTTAATTTTAAATTATATCAAACTGTGGTGTGGCAACTTAGTGAAGTAAATAAGTTGTTAACTTCTCAAGTGGTAGGTTGGATGTTCAAATTTTATTAATAGTAAAAATTTGGATAATCATCTATATAATACTTGTATTACAGCAATTATTTTTAACAATTGAGTTAAGATATTTGTAATAACAGTTATATTAGCATAACTGACAAGTTATAGAATATTTGTGTAATTGGTTATATAAAAGAATGCAAATTGATATTAAGCAGTATAAATTTTAGATAAGTTTTATAATTATATAAATTCAATAAAATTAAAAAACAAAAAGTTTAATTGAGAAGTCTTAAGTAAAGAAGTAACATAAATCTTTGATAGTATTATTGTAAAAGTTAGATCACTAAAAACAGATATCAATGTTGAAGTACTTAAATAGTTAAAAATTTCTAAATAAGAGTATTACCAATTAGATTATTAGAATAGATTAAAGAAAAAAATATCAGATTGATCTAATATATCAATAAACTAGTTGTAGTCCTATCAAGTTATTTGAATTGAAAGTTTGAAGAATAGGTAAAGGTATACCAAAGTATTAAGAATATATTATAAAATAAATATTAGAGTTTAAATGAATTCTACAAAAACATAGCAGTTTAAATAATTAGTTCTGATTACAAGTATTAGTTTTGTTATAATAATATTAAGTTGTTAAAAAGTTTTGAAAAAATTTATCTTAAAGATAAAATAGTTTTAAGATTAAAATAATAATCAAATTATAATTCAGTAATATTAATACAGATTGCAGGTTTAGAGAGTTTAAAATAGAATATTCAAGCAAAAATTTTAGATATAATATTTGATAGAGAACTTTTAGGCAGATTTTTTAAATAAATAATATAGAAAAATTAGATATATAGTCAATTGTATATATTTTTTGTAATAATTTATAAAATTATATTATTAAAAAAGATATTAATAAAAGTCAAAAGATCAAAAAGATCATAAAAAAATTATATCAAACATTTAAATTAAAATATTTAATTATAAAAAATTTTTAATTAAAAGATTACTTTTCTAGTAAATTTTATAAACATTAGTTTTTAATATATACAGTATTAAACAATAAGAAATATTTATTTTTTATATAATATAAACAGTTTAAAGACATCAAATTTATTACTAATTTTTTTAAATTATATCTTCTTAACAATAAACAAAATTTTTTTTTAAAAAAATACATATATTAATAGCTTTTAATAAGATCTATCAAACTATATATTTTGTTTTAAATTTTTTTGTTTATTGTTAAAAAAATACAATTTTAAATTTGTTTTTAAAATTTTTAACATTATAATAGAAATAAATTTTTTTAAATAACTTAGTTTGTTACACTATAATTTTGTAATGCTATTAGCTAAATATAGTTATACTGCATACTAAAAATTTAGCAATAGCTTAGCATTTGATTTCTTTAAACTATTTATTCCTTAAACTGTATTCCAGGCAAATTTGTCTAGAAAATTAAATTGTATCTAGTATTTCTTAAATAAAATAATAATTTATTAATGATATAGGGTATACTTTACTTATGAAATATATTCTTAAAAACATATTTTATAAACTTTATTATAAAACTTTTTTTAAAATATTAATAAACTTTTA
>CAJVQA010005919.1:0-15517 GCA_910591915.1 Cetraspora pellucida
AGTACTGCTTAGAGTGGAAAAACAAATGAACTGACATACCAGCAAGATTGTTATGTAAGCTAATAACAAATGCAAGACTAGAAGCAGAATAAAGAGAAACAAAAGCAATTAAAGAACTAGAACCTGAATCAGAAGTTACGATTTATAATTGAACATTCTTTTGGAAAAGGCTAAAGATGATGAAAAGAGTATATTGTATAACAAGAAAAATTAGTGCAAGAAGAAGTGCATTTATAAAATATGTAATAGACAAACTTTCGACCCTAGAAGAACTTAACAAAAGAAGACCAGATATATATACAATGACTGAATGCCAAGTGTGTAAAGATAAAGATAAAGAAATACAAACACATTTAGTAGCATGCAAAGGACAAAGAAACTTATGGAAAAGAATACAAAAAGTAACCATCACAACAGCCTAGAAAGGACTTAGTAAAGAGGAAAAAACCCGAGTTCCTTCATATGTGTTATATACTGCGCTCTTTGGTAAAACAGAAACAGAATGAAAGAGGCTTTAATTAAAAGCCTGATTCCAAAAGAAACACAAAATAGATTACGGCAGCTCCTAAACATAAAGTCAAGACAGCAGTTCGCAAGTGTAATAGCAAATACGACCTGGAATACATTTTATGAGCAAGTATGGAGAGTCTGATGTGAGAAAATTAGTGAATAGAAAAGGAAAATAGGAATAACAGATAGATTAAAAAGAGGAGAAGGAAAAAAGAAAATGAGAGCATGCAAAGGAAAAAAGGCAAATTAGCAAGAGATAGAAGAAAAGAAAAGAAAAACAAGAGAAAAAGAAAAACAAATCAGAACAGAAACAGAAGACAATTTTGGAACTTGTCATAGAAGGAAGAAGACCCTTCTATTATAGACTTTAAGTAGTTAAACAAGTAGCTTACTTCTGCTTGAAGTAATGCAGCAGGTTGCACTTAGGTACCTTTAAGATGGCCGGGTGATGCTAGACTTAGATGTTAAGGATATTTATGTAATTGCAAATGTAATTTCAAAATCTTAATAAAGTACTAGTGTAACTGCTTAAGAAAAAAAAAAAAATTAGTTATTTGGCAAATACTAGCTTTATATTATTGAATATTTTATTTTTCTTTTTGTAATTATATAAAGTAATAGCTGTATTTATGAATAGTACTTTGGCAGATACTAGTTTTATGTTATTGAAATTTAAAAAGCCATATATAGCTTAGAACAGCCTAATTATCAGTTGCTAATTACTTATTCTAGTGTCTTAGGATATTTTTAAGTCTAGTACAGGTAATTCTTGTAAAGGATAAACTATTTGTTAAGTCTGACTAATACAAAAAGGACAATAGGTCAAATCTTTTCTACAATCTGCCTATCATAAAGCTCCTTATAGTATCTAGAAGGCTATTGAATTTAAATTCTATTTTAAATATTTATTTCTTATTTTTGTTTATTTTTATTTATTTTTATTTTCTTTTAAATAAAAGATCTTCTACTTAGCACTTGTGCTATTAAAAATTACTATAGTTTGCTAGTTTTTAGTAAATTTTATTACAATGTTTCAGATTAAATTAATTATATATTTTTGTTGTTATTGTTTTGTGAATATTTGGAATTTTGTTAAATTTCTTTGTCTCTAAGAACAAGTTTTTGAAGAAATTTAATTTTTTCTTTTTTGTAAGTTTGAAAAAATAGTAAAAATAAAAGATAGAACTTTGTTTTTTTGTAAATTTTTTTTTTTAAAGAAGGACTTTGAGTTTGGCATATTGAAAATTATAAACACAATCTTGATAAAATAAGAAATCTTAAAGATTATAGCTTTAAAATAGTTAAATGCATGTTGTGATTCTTGAATAAGAACATATGAGATATCTTTTTATTTGTATAAGATGTATGAGTAGTAATGTTGAAAATATAGAATGATAACTACTAGTAATTTGTCTATATGAAAAGAAAATAATGAGATTTGTAAAGTCAATTGAAGGTTTTGTTGTTGTTTAATAATAGATAATTTAAGTAAATTGTTAATAATATTATTAAAGTAGCTTTTAGAAATAACTGTAGTTAAAGAAATATTTATTGCAGTTGAATTTGAAATTTGTTAAAAGAATATAGTATAAGTAATTTGTAATATTTAGAAGTAAAATTTGTATAAAATTTGCTACAGAGACAGGTAGAAAAAATAAATTAAGTTGGCATTTTAAAATAATGTTGTTGTTTGTTGACTTTATATTTTGAGAAATTAATATCTTTAGATAAGATGTATAAAGTAAGTGAATCAGATTTTTTAGTACTAATATTAAATTGATTTAAATATTTGTTACAGTAATAGTTTAAGTTAGGAGAAACAGGTTCAATAGTAACTAAAATAGGCATTTTGGCTTGTTATTTTTATGATAATATTAAAGAGATTAATGATAGCTTCGAAAAAAAGTAAAATTTAGGTTATGTAATATTACATTCTCTGTAATACTTTTTGTGACTAGTGTAGCTAAGGCTGATATAGCTAAGGCTGTTGTAACTTGTGTAACAGTATGTGGCTTGTGTAATTTCTGCTAAAAATAGAATAAAGTATACACAAAATTGTATAATTTTAGAATAAATACAAGTTTATAATTATTTGTTTTGTATTAATTAATTAAAAACTTAAAAGAAAATATTTGTAAAATAATTATTAATTGATTAAACCAATAAAATAAGGTGATTAAAAATGTGTTTAAGATTCATATTTGAAAGAGAATAAGAAAAAAAGAACTAATTTTTAAAATTTTTTAGAAAAAGTAGCTATTTAGGTATTTTTGCTTATAAATAGTCAAATTTTGATTATTTTAAATGAAACTTATATTAAAATAAAGCTTGAAGTAAGCTAGACAACTTTGTTTTAATGAACAAGACAAGTTTCCTAGACTAAATTTAAGTATAAGTAGTTTAAGTATATTTTAACAGAAAGTTAATTAATTTATAAAAAAAAACTCTTTCTGCAAATTCATTATACAAAAAATTAACTAAAAAATCATTTATATAAAAACGCTTATAACTATTTATTTTACTAAGACAATTTGTTCTAGTGTCTTAAGTAAACTTGTTTAGCTCAGAATTTTACATATGTTCTGTACATATTATATTTCTAACTTTTAAATCTAGTAAGAAAACTGTACTGATGGTCTTTGGTTCTAGTTTTAACAATTTAATTTTTTTTGTAGTTTCTACTGCAATAACCTATCTTACAGTCTTAAATAAAGTTGTAATACATATTTGTCCAGTCAAAAAAAGCTCTAAATAAAAAATTTTGACCTAATATTGGCTGAATTACAACAAAATTTCTCTTTTAATCTCTTGTTAAACTTTTTTTTTTTAATTTTTGTTTCTACCTATCCCTTTTTTCTTTTACATATTTTTTGTGTAATTATACTATTGCTACCCAATCTATACTTTATTGATTTACATAAAAATCTTCTGTAAACTATCTATTTATAGAAATTCATTCAACATTATTAAATTATTTCTATATTTAGATCTTATTAATAATACATAATAATTTGTACTGCAAATCTTATTTGTGTATTGTATCTGAGTCACATCAGTGACTCTAACTATTCTTATTACACCCTGTGCTATTTCAGTAACATTTCAACTATATAACCTCTGCTTTTAATTATTACACTTACAAATTAATTATCTGATTATAATTTTAACTTAGAAAAATCTTCTAAGTTATTAATATAATATCTATTTACTTATCTATTTTTTAAAAATGTCTATATTAACTAACTAAGAGCCAGATATAGCAAATCTTGACTACTTCTACCAAAACTTTTCTAACAGTTTTGGAATTACCCTTTATGAAGAAGAAAGTAATAACAATACTTGTCCAATTCCTCCTAAAGTTAAATCTACTTTTTGTTTAACTAAAAATCTTAGATTCAATAAAATTACTTATTTTTTCCAAGCTCCTTTCTCTACTTTTATGATTACTTGTCTCTGTGGCAGATATCAAACCAACTTCATCTTATTCACCATTTCTAAATTCTTGTCTTTCAAGTTATTTTAACAAAGTTTGGTTTTGGTTGTTTATTTCTTGATTTTATTAATCTATCTAAGTTAATATTTATTACACTATTAAAATCACTCATAATTACTATTTGTGTTCTTTCAAGTTTCTTAATATCCTTGTCTATAATTGTTTTTTGAATTAGTCTTTGTTTTTCTTTGTTATTTGGTAGCAAGTAAGTCATTATAACTATAATCTTTAGCTATTTAAATATAAAACTAGCTGAGATTATATATTCATTTATTCTGTCTATTTGCTCTAAGTATTTTTCCTACTGATTGCTAATTAGCAAACCTAGACCTGAACCTTTTTTTTTGTCTAGATATGCATTTGTTTAAAAACTTTTGTATTCTCCTAAAGTTCTTGTTAGAAAGAATTTCTCTTTAGCTATGATATTTGTTTCTAATAGTCTTATGATATTAAGTTCATTATCTATCATCTATTTATATAGTAATTTTATTTTTTAGCTATTTGCTTTGAGACTATTAATGTTGTATATTGTTAGTTTAAGCTCAATTTTTTCATATTCATATATTCTTTCTATACACATTCTATATTGTGTATTTCTCATCTCTTGCTAAAAGTTATCTTCATCTATTTGTTTTTCTTTTTCTTTATTATTATTCATATTCAATAGCTTTATTTCATCTTTTCTAGAGTTTTTCTTTAGATATAGAGTGTTTTCTTGTAATATTTCTGTTCTGTTTACTTGATCTTGTAAAGAGAAGCTTATCTCTATATCTGTTAACTTTAGATTAACTTTAGTAACTATTAGAAGTAATTTGCCAGTTTTCACTTTTCTACTATACTATTATCTTTTTTTTGTCTTTTAATTTGTTAAGTTTGCTAAGAATTTGAATAACAAACTTTCTGTAAATGTTTTTTTGTTGCTTTTTTGCATCTTTTTATTTTTCTTCTTTTGTTTTCTTATTTCTTTTCTTTTTTCTTCATATTTGTATTCTTCTTTCTAAGTTTTATTTACTTTTTTCTTATCATTATAGTCTTTGTTAATTATTCTTGTTTTTTCTTTTATCTTTCTTTTGACCTTGTAGTCTTTCCAAAAGACTGTATAGTTGTTATATCTTATCAGTTTAAACTGTACTGCTTCTAATTCTTTTTGATTTGCAAACGTAATTATTGCAAATTTTCTGGAATTACCATTTCTATTTGTTAGAATATATACTAATTTTGCATCTTTACTTTTTAAACTGCACAAAAGCAACACCTCTAAAACATCTCTAGGAATCTTTAGTAGTTTTGCTGTATAGTAACTTTGTTTATTTCTTTGTTCATAATTTTCTTTTCTTTGAGTTACTCAGACTAAGTTATTATTATCTAATAGTAATAACCATGAGGTGTAATCATTATTATTGCTTGTAATCTCAATTACTGTTAGTACCTTAAATTGTATTCTTTTAACTTTTATTATATATATATTGCCAAGGCTTTTGCACATATACTCAATTTCTTCATACTTAACATTCACTAGCAAATCCCAAATTATCATATATCTTGTAATTTCTATCTTTTCTTTTTCTTCCTTGCTAGAGCTAGATGTTTCTGTATTTTCTTTAAGATGTAGGTTAAATTTCTCTTTTTGTAAACATAAGGTTACTCAATATCTTTTTTTGTATTCTGATTTTGTTGTTCATTTACTTTCTTTAGAATTTAAATTGGATTTTCCTTCTGGAATTTTAATCTCTTCTAAAATAAAATTATACCAATCTTCTTTTTTTTTCTTAATGAGTTCACTTAATATTCTTTTGTTATGCTTACAGTTGAAATCTACTACTATCTAGCTATTACTATTTTGAAATTTTTCTTTAATTGTTTTGATATGTTTGTTTTCTCTAAAAACCCATTTTATATAGTTGATTCAGCATTCTTTAGTTTTTCCTAGAACTTTAAAAGATGAAATTTTTGCTTTAAAGAAAAACCTTTTGTCACAAGTTCTTAGATAACCAAAGGCTGTCTTTTAACAAAGTTACTACTAGTTTGATTTCTAACTTCTTTTGCTTAGTTGTTTCTTTAATATTTTGGATTATATTTTCTTGCAAGGTTTTCTAACTCATCTTGTGTTCTTTTTCATTTATTACATCTGTATAATTATTTTTAATTACTAATAACTTCTTGTCTTTACCTGTTAGTTCTGTTTGTTGTACTACTATTTGATACCTTCTTGTGTCTGATGTTTCAATTTGTTCTAAGCCTTTGTTTACTTTCATATCTGCCATCATTGTATCTTCTGTTTGTTATCTTTTTTTAGATATTGCACTAGAATAATTTTCTTTTTTTCTATTATTTTCTTTAATTTCTTCTATCTTGCTCTTTTTCTTTTTTATTTCCTCTTTGTTTAAACTTAATATGTAATTAACTGAGCCTAGATTTTGGCTTGTTATCTTAATTTTATTAGCCTAATCCTCAATAGTTTTCTTTAGTACTGTTTTAATTTCTTCTAACACATATCTCAGAACTTCAAGTATTTGGCTATATAGTAGAAGCTCTTTATTTATAATTTTTTAAGGATAATCAAAAGCTAGATTTTTTGTTATAGTTTCTAAATCACTTGGTTCTTTAGTTATAAATGTTTCAAGAATGCAATTTAATTTATTGCAGTTTAAATATTTATACAATTTGTTATCTGTTCCTTGCATCTGCTGAATTAGGTTTTGTTTATTGATTATCTCTATTTGCTTATTCTATTTGCTTGATCTATTTTTGATTTTTGTTGTTTGACTATTTATTTTCTAATTTAGGTTTGTACATGACTTGATGTTTGTTGTTTTCTTTTACTGATTGTTACAAATTTTCTTATCTGGAATATGACTACTTGTTTGTTTTTGATGTTTATTGTTTTGATTAATCATATGTACTTTTTGATTTTTTTGAAATAGCATAATGTCTACTTTTGGCAAAACAGATTTTTTGAGCTAAAATAAAAATTTTAAATAATTTGGTTTCAAGAAGAAGTAAGATTTATATTAAAATAAAAAAAAAATAAAATAGCTAAACAAATTCTAAAGCTTCCTAGCTACTTGTACAAGTTAAGAATAACAAATAATTTTAAATATTTTTAAATAATTTGTTTGTTCTTTACTGGAATTGCCAACTTTTTATTAGCAACTAGACCATAATTTGTTATTTGTAGCTTTTGACTTTTTAGTAATATCAAATCTAAAGAATATTAAATCTAATATTTTTAAAGAAAGCTATATTATTAAAGAAAATTTATATTATTGTTAAAAAAATTTTTCAATTTTATTTGTTTTGATAATCTACAAAAAAGAGTTATATAATTATTTAATAATAAATATCAAACATATCCTATCCCTTAAATTGTATTGCATACAAATTTGTCTGTATCTTTTTTTTAAAAATTAATTTTTATAATAAAATTTTAACAATTAATTTTAGCAATATACTTTTTGGAGATGAGGTCCCATAGCCTAGTGGTCTAGGCACCCCTCCCTTCACAAACAAGGTCAACAGTTCAATTTTAGCTGAAGGCAAAAACTTTGTAATCTACAGAAGCATATGAATGTATGCGAAGCCCTGTGGCTAAGTCCATATGATTAGAAGATCAGTGTATAAGGAAGTTCCCAGAAAGAAGTTTCCCAATATGGAGAGTTGGCACTTGATGTGAGAGATGCGGTGAACATACCAGAAATGGAGAGAAGGCACACTAGCGGGTAATATGGTGAACATAGAAAGAAGCTACAGAAAAGAAATGGACTTATTAAAATTTGAACACTTCTGGCATTAAAAACTGGTTTAGTAAATATGAGATATACTAAATTGGATCTAAGTGATAATCTTGATACCAGCTTAGTAAGCTTGTGTTGAGGGTAAATCGAGAGCTATGGATACTTGGTAACATCCAATAAGGTGATACCTTGATATAAATAGTAACCAGGTAGCTCTAACCTAATATGTCCTATAATAGTAATATAGATGTTGCATATATATGCAATAGTGTTAAAAATTAGAGACTTTAAACAGAGAACTCACAAGCAGGTTTCAGGTATGGCAATTAGCAGATAACCTGTGGGCAGAACCTTTAAATAGACAATAACTAAAGTTGTATGAGTGGCTAATTGTAGCCTCGTTGATAGACTTTATATATAAAAAATATAATCATATATTACTTAAATAAAGACATATAGGCAAGATTGCTGCTTCAAAAAGGAAAAAAAAGCAATATACTTTTTAAATAAAAAACATTTTTAAAATTCTACTTTATAAACTTAGTTAAAAAATTTTTTTAATTTTATTAAAAAACTTTTAATTAATTAAAGTTTAAAGATTGTATAACATAAAAGTTTATTATTAAAATATTTTTTAAGTTTTCTAAAATTTCATATATTTTTAAAGCTAAAAAAAAATTTTATTCTTAAGACAAATATTAATTTTTATATATAAATTATTAAACTTATAATAATTAAAAATGTAATCTCTAATATAAACTAAAAAGTTATATTAAAAACTATAGGTTTAAAATTAAATTTAAAAGTTTATTATAAATAAACTAAAAAAATATTTTATTAAAATTTTTTTTAAAATTACAACATTTTTGATTTATAAGCAATCTACTTTTTTTTCTTATAATTTAAAAATAAATATTACAAAAAAGTAATCCTTATTTCAAATATTACTATACCAAATTTTATTTAGTTATTTTAACATTTTAAAAAAATAAATTAGAGCCAAAAAAATACAATTATGCAGGCAAATTTGCTTGCAAAAACCTACAATCTAAGAGATAAGCTTTAAAATATATATAATATATATTATATAGAATAATTACAATATTATAGACTTTAAAATATTTTAAAAACATTTTTCATATATAATACTGAATCTGAAACTAAAAATCATAATATATTAAATGGAATAAACTATTCAATTAAAGTTTTAAGAATAAGTTATCCTATTATTGTATTATTAACTTTATTAAAAAAATTTACTAAACCTAATTTAGTTATATCTTAATAACTAAGCAAAATATTCACTACATTTTTTGTACAATTATCAGTTGTTTCATTAATAATAATTGCAACAGGTTTACTAAAAAATTCTGGTTTAACTATTGAAATATGTTTTTTATATACTAGCTTTAAATAATCTTGTTTTAAAGTTTTAACCAAAAGGATAAAACTATTGTTAAAAAGATTATTCTTAAGCTATGATTATAACTTGTCAATCTTTTCTAATAAAATATTGACATTAACAAATGTTTTAACCAAATCTAAAATAGTATCTTTTTTTTTTATATAACACTTATTGATATATGCAATGTTGGTTGCCTAAATCTTAATTCTTATTGTTTCTTTGCAGCCTTATTTTTAATATGTTTTGTATTGTTGATTTTACTTCATAATTAACAGGTATATTACAAAATCAGTATATTAAAACATTATGATTTACAAAAAAATGTTCATTAAATTCATTTATATGAGTTATTGCTAAAACTTGATGTGGCATTTAAGCAAGCTATTTAAAAAAAAAATAGTAGCTAAAATATTATTACTTATGATCTATATATAGCAGTTACAAAAAAAAATTAAATAAAATAAAAAAGTAAAAAAAAAAAAAAAAAGATGTATAATATGAAAATCTTATATAATCTTTACAATGCTAGTTTACGAAAATAATGATCTAAGACAAGGTCTTTGAATTTGATAATCACTATCGCTATAACTTAAAAATTCTTGTGCACGTAAAGTTACATGAATAATCTGCAAATATGATTGGTGTAAAAAATTGGTAACCAATCAAATTTGTTGTACAACCTCATATGCATAAGAAAGGCGTAAAATTGGTTTAAATTGTGATATCCAATAAAAATTGCGATAAAATGTTTTCTAATCTTTTTGAAATTTTCCAGGGTTCCTGTCCTGGAGTAGTTAATTTGGGAAAAGCTACAGACACAGTCATATTGACACAGCTAATGATTAGCACTAACCTAACGACACAGCATGACCAGCATTATCGTTAAGATTAGAATATGGCAGAATTAAGAGATTAGATCACGTGTTGCTGTGTCTGTAGCATTTCCCGTTAAATTTGGGTAGTTTGATCATGTTACCTTACACCTGATCTTTGATATCTGATTCGTAGTTCAGGACATCTGCGCCACAAACTTAGCACGCGTATAATGGCCAATAAGATTGTTCAGGTATAAGTCAGGGATGTGTAATATTGCGAAATAAAAACGCATAATTGTATTTACTTTTTATTAGTCGAATAATTGGTGATTTCGACGTTCCTCTGGACACTATTTATCCAATAGTTGCTAACGGGTACTATCGCTATGTGTTAGATCATCAGTCAAATGCACATGCTTTAAGTATTTAGATCTGAGTCTTTGTACGTATTAATAAACAGGTATCAAGAAAAAATATTTTCTGGTTTCAGCAGTATCGAGAAATTTCTTACATGATGCAGTGCAGCAAACCTGTTTATTGGTGCAATTACTGTGGTGCATGATTAATGATTCAAAAAAATTATCCCTGCGTGACATACCCATTACTGCAACTTCATACCTTCTTTCGAACTGGTCGTTCCTCATATCCTCTGTGACTTAACATATTCACTCTTTTAAGCCCATTCCTTTATAAACTTAAACACAACAATCCCTTGACAATTTTTATAACTTTATAACCCATGGCTCACGTATGACTTTTTTTTTTGTTTACCTCAAAATTAAATAACCCCTAACACGATTTACATTTCCAACAGAGATTAGGAGGCCGTAGAAAAAATTTGAAAAAGGGTTTTCAATTCACCTTGATGGTGGTTGGTAAGTCTGTTTATTTAAGTAGAAAATAAAGTATTCGTTATTTTATTTTATTTTTTTTTGCCGTATTGACAGTGTAATTTAAAAAGGCCCGTTATACTGAAAATTCGGCCTTTTCACGTTCGACGAAATTTAATATACTTATCTTCAATAAACACAATTTTCAGGCGCTTCAGGCTCTGGTCGCTCTACTTTTGTCAACACTCTTTGTGGTAGTGAGGTTCTATCCAAAAAGTTGTGCGATTCACCTGAAACTGCTCATGTAGAGGAAGGTATCCGCATCAAACCGGTAACTGTTGGTAAGTGTTGGTTCTTAAAGTTACATTCTAAAAATGATTTCAATTTAATAATTTTTGATTTGTAGAATTGGATGAAGATGGTGCCAGGATTGCTTTAACAATTGTAGATACTCCCGGATTTGGGGATAACATAGACAATGAATTTTGGTAATTTATTTTAAAATTCAAAATCTCAAAATGTTATGTATGAATGTCTCGACTTATTACGATATATATATAGTTTCCAAGAAATTATGGGTTATTTAGAAAGACAATATGATGATATTTTAGCTGAAGAATCAAGGATTAAGCGCAATCCACGATTTCGTGATAATCGGGTTCACGCTCTCCTTTATTTCATTACACCAACAGGTCATTCGTAAGTATCTAATTCAGATTTATTTTTTTTCAACAGAATGAAATTAATCGTTAATTTGTCAATTTAGCCTCCGTGAGATTGATATCGAACTAATGAAACGTCTTAGCCCGCGTGTCAATGTCATTCCGGTTGTCGGCAAGGCAGATACATGCACGCCCACCGAGTTGGCTGAATTCAAAAAGAGGGTAATTACAGCTTCTTTTGGTAATTTTTAATTAATAAATGTCAATTAACAACTAAATACAATCAAATATAGATAATGGAAGATATTGATTATTATAATATTCCAATTTACAATTTCCCATTTGATGTTGAAGAAGATGATGAAGAAACTGTTGAAGAAAATAGTGAATTGCGGGTATATATAATATTATTTGCACTTCTTTAATAAAATACTTAATTGTTTTCTTTTATCTTGTAGGCTCTCTTACCTTTCGCCATTATCGGTAGTGAAGAAGAAATTATTGTTAATGGAAGAGCCGTTCGTGGACGTCAATATCCATGGGGCGTTGTCGAAGGTTTACCACAACTATTTCATTTTGTCATTTTGAATATTGTTTCGTGTGTTTGATCACTCATTTATCTTTTTTATTATTTATTTTGGCAGTTGACAATCCACAACATTCAGATTTTGCTAGGTTGCGGTCGGCACTATTAAGGTTAATATAGTATAATTACATTTATTATATTGAATAAAGTCCGTCCAAAAGTTCATATTTTTTTTAATTATACTATATGTTTCTATTAGTTCTCATTTACAAGATTTGAAAGAAATCACTCATGATTTCTTGTATGAGAATTATCGTACCGAGAAGCTTAGTCGAAGTGCTGACGATTCTTCCGTCGAGTAAGTATAATAATCCTTGTTTATACGAATATTAAGGAGCTATACAAATTAATAAATTAATTTGTATATTTATTTTTATAGGGACACTGCTATTTCATCTGAAGATCTTGCTACCCAAGGCGTGCGGATGAAGGAGGAGCAATTGAAAAGAGAAGAAGAGAAAGTGAGATTTTTGCACTTAATTTCTTTTTTTTCTATTTTATAATTTATTATTGAATTCATTTATTACTTCTGATTAGTTGAGAGAAATTGAACTAAAAGTTCAACGAGAAATCTCTGAAAAGAGGCAAGAACTTTTAGCTAAGGAAGAAGCCTTGAGAAGCTTGGAAGCAAGATTAGCACAAGCTTAAGAATCCTTTATATATATCATGGACTTTTGTTATCAGTTATTTGGGTTTAGATGTCGGGGTGGGCAATTTTGAACCCAATATTATGGAAATTATAAATATATATACAGATAATATAGAAACTGCAATATTTGAACAACTATTGCATATATTAAATAATTATTAATGTTAATTGAAAATCAATAAATTAATCATAAAAATTTATTAAATTATTAAATTTACTACTCATTGAACTATGTTTTTTGAATAAATGTGTAAATACAAAGCAATTAGTAATTATTAATAGGATTTATATAATAATTTTAATAATAGATGTCACTCGCATAGTAACTCTCGATATAATAAAGGATTCTAAATAGATATTTTTGTGTCTAGCAGACTAAACAAAGATAACATGTAAAGTTACATTAATTAGAATATGTATTAACGTTTTATTATGGTAGAAGGTCCGACTGTTTAAAGGAAATTTTGAATACATCTTTGTCTTGCAAAATGTACTTAATTCTAAATTCATCCGTTATTGGCTTATGTCAATCATCTCTTTTGTGATATGCAACATAAACATGAATATTTAGTATATTGGTATCATTTGATAGTTCGGAGTCTAGAGGAATATCCTTCAATGTTATCCAGGTTGTCAATAGTACTATATTAGCCACATACATGTACACCATTTAAAGATTCTATAAAGTCTACAAGCTCTGGTTTCGAATGCGAGATTATTGATTATTCCAAAGATCATTTTCTGATCAAAGCAGATAAGTATTATAATAATTGGGTCTATAAACAAATTCCTTAGAGTATACTCACAGAGTCTTTCTCCAACACTAAGCATCCAGGTCCCATCTTGTATAAGCTTTCGGATCAATTAAACGACTTTAGTAAACTTTACAACATAATTATTACATAACTATCAAACTTGCAGATTTATACCAGCTCTGAATTATCACTAATCATCCCGGTCAATTCTCAAATAGATATACTACAGTATTTATATAAGACGAACTTAGTATAACCATCAAGGTTATTTACGTGCGGAGTTTAAATTACTTAACTCCGGATATAACGAACTCAAAATTTTCAAATCTTAATAATAGTTCGGTATATAAAGACTACGGCTCTTAATCAATTTGTTATTACGAACTTTTTTTTGGCCAGAAGCGTTAGTTCGTTATAATAAAATTTTTCATAACAAAATCACTTGAAAATTGGTAGTAAACATATTTTAAGAGGATTAGTATATAAGTGGTGATTAAATAAAATCACTAAACTATGTGACTTAACTCGTATGTATTATCTCATGCATCACCTTATTAACGTTAAGAAATATATTGCGTACAGTATAACCTCGATATAACGAAGCTCTGAAGCTGGAGATTTTGCTTCATTATATCAAAACTTATTAGTAGTTTCGTTATATAAGGGCTAATTTAAACATAAAAATTAGAAATAATCTTCGTTATTGTTATATCAAGGTTCGATATATCGAGGTTATATTGTATATTTTAAATTGTAAAATAAATATCATTTTTAAATTTTGTCAAACTTTGTATCAATTGAATTTTTCAAAGAAATTTTACTTATTTTGTACTATTGATATTGAAAGTTCCGATTATGTGAAATTAAGTAAAGTATCATCTGTATTTATGTTTTATACAACATAAATAATTTTTATAAAGATCTTTTTTTACAATAATACTAAATCACACTAGTGGTATTCAGCATCATATATATTTTTATTAGTTTTGCTAAACTATAATAAAGATGAATTTGGGGTGTGGCGACCTAGTAAAGTGGATAGGTTGTCAACCCAAGTGGCAGGTCTAGAGTTCAAATCCCAGTGATGGTGAAAATTTGCAATTTTTTCTGTGTTACGGTTAATTGTCTTCTGTAATTGGTTGGGATAAGACATCTGTAACCCGTGTCATACCAGTATGACTGGAAGGTCTAGGCATGCATGCAATGTTGTATAAAGGAACACAAACCGGTACTGGGCAGTGTGAACCCAAGATAAGTCCTTAGGCCATGTAAATTATGGGAACCAGGTAGGAAGATAGAAGCCCATTTGGAAGACCTGAATAAAGAGATAACTCGAACTTTTGACAGTGTTACTATAAAGACTAGACCTATGAAACGGAACTAGAACTTGTGAAACCAAGTAAAAAGTTAGCCTTTGAGGAGAGGTCGAATGGAACAATCAGATCATCAGAATTTCTGAGTTCTGGAAGAAAAGATTACATGTCAGCAAATATGTAAACCAGAGATATATGATTATAATCTGCCTTTCTAGGCTATCTGGTTTGTAAGCTTGATGGAACTTGAATTGAATACCAAAGTAGTAGAGATATGTTGTGAAATCAATACCAGGATTGGAGTGAACTCTACAAGAGCATAGCAGTTAAATGGTACACCCTGACCACTAGTGTTGGTCTCGGCCATAATGATACCAGGTCAGCTGTAAGAATGGAATACAGAAGATTCTGAAAGATTTAGTACAAGGTCAAAGGTTTCTTATATAAGTGAACTACTTTAAAGACTTAATGACCATGGCATATTTGCACCAGTATCGACCAGGGCATCTTGGTAGGTGTAGGTAGGTGGGTGGATATGGAAACAGAGTGGTTAAATAAGGAACTTACAAGCAGGTTCCAGGTATGGCAGCTAGTGTAGAATCTTTAGACAGACTACTTAAATTAGACAATAACTAAAGTTATATGAGTGCCTAGTTGTACACTCTTTCCATGATTGCCCTTTGTGGTTGTAATGCAACTATTAGCTAAATACTTAAAGCATGTGCATTTGACTGATGATCTAACACATAGCGATAGTACCCGTTA
>CAJVQA010005920.1:0-15516 GCA_910591915.1 Cetraspora pellucida
ATCCAACACCATTTTTACTATAATAAAAATGGTGTTGGATTATAATCATAACATCTACTAGCTGACTGATCAAGATTATTCAAGTATTGTAAAAAAATTTTTTTATGAGTTTCACACCGTGTGTAAAATCAACTGTGTAACATCAACGTTTCCTCCTGTTTCTTATGGTAACAGTTTGCTAAAAATATGTAATCTGAATGACGAAAAATAGTCGTGTGTTACCATATTTTATTGAGTCGGATTTGGAAACTTAAATCTCATGATAAATTGCAGTTATTGGTGTTGCACGACAACGCGCAGCTTTTTAGTAACATTTGTTGATCAGCACAAGCTGAAGTTTCTAGTTAGTTACGCTCGAAAGATTTTTTGAGGTAGTGCTTTAACAACTTCAAAATAAGAATATTGTGTATTTCCATAAATTAATATTAAAATCAAATCCGAAGACACGATTAATTTAAAGTTAAACTATTTATCTTAGTAACTTTTTAAGCTTAAAATTTTTTCGTAAAGTGAAGACAACGGTATTATAGAATTTCCAGCATATAACACATCAAAAATTATCTCATATGATAAATCATTAGAAATCAAGTGTAAACATTTTCTTGTTTACCTTAGTAATTAATTTCCAAAAATTGAAAATTTAATCCAAGGACATAGAGCTTATTTATTACAAAATTTTTACTTATAATCATGTACATAAAGATTTAAACGAAGAAATATTATACGAATGTATGCGTGAATGCATAAAATAATACAAAATACGAAAATTTCCGATTTTCTTTTGCCAAATTGAACTTTTGCATAAAGATTTTGCCAAAGAATTAAATTATTAAATAAAACATATAAAAAATTCGTTAATCATAAAGGGAATATACCCCGACAGCATTAATTGTTTAATCATTCCGTCTAAATACTTAATTTTGCTTAATTTGGCATATTGGATGAAAATGAACTTGATGGTTAAGTCGAATTAAATCAGAAATTATAGGAAAGAAGAAAGTATTTAGGGCAAAAAGGACAAATTTAAATAATTATTTGTTTCTGATTTATCCTCTTCGGGTCTTGATGCTTGAACGATTGGTCTTGATACTTGCATCATTTGGTGTTGAGATGATTCAATGATATAATCAAGGAATTGTAATCGAGCGCGAGTATCATTGCGAGAAGCTCGACGGAGCTGGAGAATACGCTCTCGATTTCTTTCATAATATCTTCGATTAGCGGCTTGACGGGATGACTTATGCTGAGGCATATTGGATGAAAGTAAACTTGATGGTTGAGTCGAATTTAACCAGAAGATATACTGTAGGAAAGAAGAAAGTATTTGGGGCAAAGAGGGCAATTTTAAATCTTATTTAATCTATTTGATCATTGACAAATAGGAGTAAATATTTGCACTCAAAATGACAGTGTTGTACTACAGCCCAATTTAAGTTATTTTCTCTACAGACCATTTACCTGATGCATTGTAATCACTTTAATTAACTAATCGAAATTACTGATCCCTAGACACTAAATGGCGTTATACTTCAGGCGTGACATTATGTGATTCTTAATATAATACAGGTTACGCATACCAATTTTGTACACCCTATCAAGAACGGTAAATATTTAATAATTGATATTTATTATGTGGGTTATGGACTGGAAAACCACCGTCTGATACTTTTTTTTATCATTTTCGAGATTTTGATCAATTAAAGTGCTGGTCGATATCTATATGTACTTCGCTTTTTACCCTATGTTGACATAATAATTTGTCAAGATATTTTAACTTGAATACAAACCAATTGTTTAATGTTCGTGTCCCGAAAATAGATTGACAGGTAAAAATTTAGGTTTCACAGCCCCTTCAGAGCTTCCTATTCCACAAGTACAATGAGACCGATGCAACCACATTGATCGAAATCAATTTTGTAATTGTAACACAATCTGAAAAAAACAAAAAACCTATCCTGCTCTAACCAAAAGTTTTTCCTTTGAAAAATTACTGTGTTTCACCTGTTTTCTAATACAAACCTAAACGCTATAATATCCTTCTTTTTACTGTATTACATACAATATGTATCAAAAATAGGAAGTTCTATAAGTCATTCAAACTATTACTGAAATTATTAATCTTGGTCATACGACTAACACCATTTCTTAAACTATCTCAGTGACATGCCCAAAAAAAAAAATTTGGTTTGTTAGGGTTAGTTTTATATTAGTGTCAAATGTTAGTGATTTATATAGCAAGTTTTTCAAAGAAAAATTATTAGTTAGTGCATAAAGATGGTTACTCTGGCGATTTTTTGAAAATTGCAATTTTTGCCGGACGTTTGACCGTGTCACGTTACATTAAATCATAGTCTTTTGTTATTATCGAAAGTTTTTGAAGGTGGTTCATATCTTATCTAGCTCCACATCTTATTGAAAATGGTGTTCTTGCTAAAAAATGTCATAGAAGTGAAATTTGGATCTATTTCATATGCGTATGTACGGCTTTTTTTTTAGACTAATGGTTAATAAAAGAGTATAAGCGGATTTGGTAGAGTTATATTTTTAAATTGGGACCCCAAATTCCAGGATCATCCACGACAACAAAAAAAGTATTAAAAATTTTTATTCGTGTATGCTTTAAGCGTTTTTGGAAAATTTCGGATAGCTTAAATTTTATATAATAAGTAAGTGTAATGGATAAATTAACACTTATAGTTGTCCGTTTATCCACTTATCTATTGGATATCCCGATCTGAATTTATTCGATATCCGTTTTACTGTTGATATCTGAATTTATTCGGATATCTGCTTTACTGTTGATATCCGAATATTTGTCGGATTAGCCGATTAATAGATGATGGATATATCCAGATTGATGAGATTTCCCATTGCATATAGCAAATTATTTAACACACTCTTATCCTTTTTTACCGAAATTCGGTAGATCGTATCCGAATCAAGTTGTAAAACCGTTATTTACTGGTCGCGCATCTACTCGTGATCCGCCACATTTCCTTTTTGACTAAAGCGGAGAAGATTTTAGTCTAAATATTTTATATTATCTTTTATTCGCAATATGCGCTGAAGGCGCTGAATGCGATGATCAATTTGCGCATAGGCCCCCGAAATTTTTTATCTTATTCGGGTTGTATTTATAATTGTTTGATCACGTGACATATTATATGCAAGCAAGATAGATGGATCGAGTCTCTGTGTAAGGACCTATTAGACGACGTCGTCGCTCCGGGTTCATTTTAATAACAAATCCTACGCAAATTGAGTTACTGTATAGTCTCAAAATATTAGTCTCGGGTATTCTTTTCACTTTTCGCCCGGTTTTTGCTAAGTTTAACCTAAAATTCGTATTTTCACCTCTAGGCGTTATTTGTTACTTTGATATTTTGGTTGTTTGAATGTCTCAGAGCTAAGCCTGATGTATCTTATCCAATAGGATTTGCATTTTTAGCTTTGCGTCACTCATTCTTAAAATCGATCTGCATATATTAATTTATTTTTTCTTAATATGGATTAATGATCTACCCATGTTATCCAAATATATCTTAAACTTTTCATAGTTGGTATCTTTATATTCATTAACAAGTTGCATTAAGTTTTATGATGTTTTACTTATTTTTAATAAAAGGATGTAGTATACTAAATGTACTTGTACGTTGTAATGTTTTCTTTGCTATTTATTAATGTCAAAATTAAACACTATCGAAAAACATATGTACAATTAATCATGTAACTGAATGAATGCTGGTTAGTTAAAAGCATCAGAAATAAATTCAATTAAAGGACCTGAAGTCTGCAAAATATATTGTGAGTAATTTTAGCTAAGTAATTCAAATTGAATCAATAATATGTTCTTAGAAAATTAGCATATTCTTAATCTGTAGGTTTTTCTAAGCAAATTTGACTAAAAAATTATTAAAAATATGTTTATGATTTATTTTTTTTTTAAATTTTAAAATATTTAAATAAAATTTTATTTGATAATATTTGAAAATAAAGATTATATTATAGTAGTATTTAATTTTATATTAAAAAAAAATATATACATATTATTTATAAATTAAAAATCGACAAATTTAAAAAAAAATTTTAATCAAAAAAATTATTTATAAATTTTTAATAAATTTTTTAAATATTAATTTTAAGTCTATAGTTCTTAATACAATATTTTAGTTTATATAAAAAATATTAATTTTTGTTAATAATATTTTTGCAATTTATTTATAAAAATTTAAACTTATACAAAGTGTAAATTTTTTTTAGTTTTAGAAACATATAAAATCGTAAAAAAACTTATAAATTTTTAATAATAAAAATTTTTAAATAGAATCTTTAAAGTTTTAATACATAAAAGTTTATTAATATTTTAAAAAAATTTTTATAATAAAGTTTATAAAATACATTTTTAATAATATATTTTATAAACAAAATATATCTCATATTATTAATAAATTATTATTTTAATTAAAAAATACTAAATATAATTTAATTTTTCAGACAAATTTGTCTAAAATATAGTTTAAAAAATAAGATTATGCTAGATATTATTATAATAGTTAAATAAATAAGAAGCAATATCAATTAGTAATTTTTTATCTGCTTAAAGCAGATAGTTATAATAGTGTAGTTCAATTTATTAACAATTAATTTACTAATATAATGTTTTATCAACAATTATTTTACTAATATATTTGTTTTATAGATAATTAATTTACTGATATATTTGTTTTACAGATAATCAATTTACTGATATTTAATTAATAGACAAGCTAACTTAATCAACAAGCTTATTTTAAGGGTAGAGGATAGTATTTTAAAATTATATATAAATCTAATGATAAAATTTTTTTATATTTAATTTTATAAAAAATTATATTAAGTAAACTAATTTTAATTTATAAGAAAAGTTTGTAGAGTAGGTTTTTTTGATTCTAATAATAGTAAAATTATTAATATTAAGTAAAAACTTAGTAAGATATAACTTTTTAAAAATTAGATATAAAAATTTATTAATTAAATTAATTTATAGGGTTATGTAAATTAACCAATCAAATTCAATAATCTCATGTAACCCCAGCAAATTTTGAAAAACTTCAGAAAACTTTGTCATATATACAAGTATATATTTTAAAATAATACAATACTTTAAAATTTTATTATAATAGATAAATAATTTTATTTATAATATTATAAATTTTTTTTATTGAATAATTAAAAAATAAAAAAGTTTTATTAGTAACATATTTCAATTTTAGATGAAAATTTCAAAATACCATATATTTCTATATAAAATTGATTTATGTTACTCTTTATCCTTAATAATAATTAATTCAGCAATATTTATTTTACTAACAAGATTGAATTATCAGTGATCTTATTACACTAACAATACATTTTATTAACAAGCTTATCTAATAATTATTTTAAATTGATATAATAAAAAATTAAATTATTATTGAACAAAAAAAATATCAAGTTATTTATACAAAAAAAAAAAGAAGCAATCAATACTTGATCTAAGTTAGCTATATAATAACTTATTTTTGACTCAAATTTATGTAATAAAAATAAAAAAAAACTTAGTATTTAGTGAAGAATCAAACAATTTATACAAAAAAAAAAAAGAAGCAATTGATACTTAACCTAATTTATAGCTACACAAATACTTATTTTTGACTTATATTTATATAATAAAATAAAGATAGATTGAGCAAAAAATTAAGCAATTTATACAAAAAATAAAAAAAGAAACAATCAATATTTGACCTAATTTATAGCTATATAAAAACTTATTTCTGACTTGAATTTATATAATAAAAATAAAAATAAAAATTAATATTAAATAAAGAAACAAGCAATTTATATAAAAAAAAAGAAGCAATTAATATTTAATCTAATTTATTACTATATAAAGCTTATTTTTAACTTAGATTTATATAATAAAAATAAAGATAAAATTAGTATTGAGTAAAGAATCAAACAATTTGTACAAAAAAAAAAGTATTCAATATTGACCTAATTTATAACTATGCAAAAACTTATTTCTGAATTGAATTTATATAATAAAAATTAGTATTAAGTTAAGAATCAAGTAATTTATATATAAAAAAAAGAAGCAATTAATACTTGATCTAATTTATTGTTATATCAAAACTTATTTCTGACTTGTATTTATGTAATAAAAATAAAGATAAAATTAGTATTAAATGAAGAATTAAGCAATTTATTCAAAAAAAGAAAGAAAAAAGCAATTAATACTTGATTTAATTTATAGCTATATCAAGACTTATTTCTGACTTGAATTTATATAATAAAAATAAAGATAAAATTATTGAGTGAAGAATCAAGCAATTTATATAAAAAAAAGAAAGTAATTAATACTTAATCTAATTTATAGCTATGCAAAGACTTATTTTTGATCTATATTTATATAATAAAATAAAGATAGAATTAGTATTAAGCAAAGAATCTAGAAATTTATATAAAAAAAATAACAATTAATACTTGATCTAATTTATAGTTATACAAAGACTTATTTTTGATTTATATTTATATAATAAAAGTAAGAATAAAATTAGTATTAAACAAAGAATTAGGCAATTTATACAAAAAAAAGAAGCAATCAATATTTGAGCAAAAAATTAAGCAATTTATATAAAAAAAAAGAAGTAACCAATACTTAACCTAATTTATAACTACAAGAAAACATATTTCAAACTTAGATTTATATAATAAAAAAAAATTAGTATTAAGTAAAGAATTAGGTTATTTATAAAATAAATAACTAAATAAAATTTAATTTATTCAAAAATAAGAATATGATTCAAATTTTAATTCTTATTATTTATTAATTAAAAAGATTTTTTTTATTTATTTATATAATATCAAGTAAAAAAAAATAATAATATATAGATATATCAATTAGATATAAATATATAACTAAGTATGATTTCTAAACTACACTATTGTTGCTATATATATAATGACATCTAGTATAATATTATCTTTTTATTTTTTATTATAAGTTAAATTAACTACTGTTAATTATTAACTACAGAAAGAGGTAAAAGAGAAACTTTAAAGAAAAGTTTAATTTATAAAAATATATTTATATAGTAAATTTTGAATTAAGTTTTTAGAAAAAAGGACTATTATCAAGTTTATTAATAATTTTAAATATCTTGAAAGTATGAATAAAATTAGTTTCTAATATTGTAAATATAACAATTTTAAGTTTTTTGATAATGTATTGGTTTGCTAAATCAAAATATGACTTGTTAAGATTCTTTTTAAGTTGGATAATAGTTAGTTTTGAGATTTGAGTAATGTTGTAATAGATAATAATTCTGTCTAGAATTTGTAGATCACTTGTTTAAAAAGAAATTTTATTAAATACTTCTTTGAGATTAAGTTTAGTAATTTCACTATTTGTTAGTGCAGATTTAAAGTAAGCTTTAAGATAGTAATAAAAAAAATAGGATATTATTTTGGGTTAGTAAATGTGTTATTTAGTTAGATAAAGTTTTGTTCAGATTGGTCAGCTAGTTTATAAAGACCTTTGAAAGATAAAGGTGTATTAAATGTTGCTGAAATAAGTGTAAAAAAGTTTAAGATAAATATATATATTTTTGAATAGATATAGTATTGAAAAATTATTTAAAGTAATAAGAAGTTAGATTATAGATATTATGAGTTGTTTTTAGATTAAGGATTTTATATTTTTCCAGATTGGTATAGGTGTATATGTAATATATTGCTGTTTTAGTAATATAATTTGTTCAGTCTTGAATAAATTAAATAATTGATAATTTAGGTTTTTGGTGAATTAGTTTTTTGTATTCATTATTAGATGCTATTATTATTTCATATTTGATATAGTTGTAGACTTTTGTTTAATAATATTATTAAATTGTTTTTTGTAGTATATAAAGAATTTTTAAAACCAGTTATCGAATTACGGCTTTATTAAATAAAAGGGTAGAATATAGTAATTTGTAATAAATTTTTAAGTAAAAATATTTATAATAATATAAATATGAAATTTGGGAGTATTATAAATTTGTAAATTAGAAGTATTATTTTCAGAAGTATATAAAATATGATTTATATATATAAAGATTTTTGAGTAAATAGGTTTAAGTTATAAGTTGTAAAAGAATTTTTGAGATCAAAGTTTGATATTTGCTATGTAAGAATAGATAAAGTTTGGCAAGGTTTATAGCAATTTAAAATTATTTTTAAATTGAATAAAGAAAAATAAAGTAGTGCAAGTTAAGAGTTATTTGTAGTTTGTTTTATGAAAAAAAGTATAGGCAAATTTGGTAAACCAGTTTTTTTGTACTAAGAAATATATTGAAAGGTAAATTATTTGTATCAATAGTTTGTAAATTTAGGTTTAAAATTATATCTATAATAAATTTAGGTTTTTTAGTTGTTATAGTTTGAATTAATAAACTGAAATTACTTTTTATAATTGGTTTGTTAGTTGTTATAGAGTTAATAATTAAGCCAGAGTAGAAGTCTTTAAGAATTAGTTTTAAGAAATCTAAGGTTTGAATTTCAAATTTTGTGACTATAAATAAGGAAGAGTTTTTTGATATAGAATAACTTTTAAACCAATCTAAAAACTGATCTTGTTAGGTTGTAATTTGTGGGTTTATGTTAGGATTATAATTGATAATAATATTAAAGAAAGGTTTAAAATTGAAAGTAATTTAGAATATAAATATAAAAAAAACTTTTTAAATAATTTATAGTAAGAATGGAGTGTTTTATTATATAAGTAGCAAAAAAAAGCAGGTAAAAAGAATGCAAATTAAGTAAGATAATTGATTTTTTTGAAATTAACAATAAAATTATTAAAGAATTAGTAAATTTTCAAGATTCTTTTAAGAAAATTTGAAAAAATATCAGGTATTTGAATATTTTTAAGTTGATAAAAAGTAAAATTTCTAGTACAACCTAGTAAATTTTTTGAAATTGACCAATAGAATTTTAAAAAGAAATTTGGATAAAAGTTTAGAAAAAAATATAGTGTTGTATTATAAGAAATTTGGTGTCTTAAAAACTCTTATTCATAGGATAAATGAAAGTTTCTCATGTAACATCAGACAGATTAGTACTCTAAAAAGGCATTGGATTTGGGTGAGCACTAAGAATAAGTATATTTTATTAACTATATCATAAGACTTGTTTCTCTTATATTATAAATGCATTACTTATATACTTTTTCTCTATATACTATATCTATTAATTATGCTCTATGTGCTATATCTACTAATTATGCTCTATATGCTATATTTACTAATTATGCCTATATACTATGTGCTATAATAATTACTATATCTATTTATGTGATGTAACTTAAATAAGATATTAATGATCCTATTTTGAATTGTAACAATAGATAACTTAATAAGTTTTGGTCTGTTAAAGATGAAATATATATTAAAATAATTGTCCTAAAGAGCTAAATATTTTTGTTTAATGAAAGAAAATAAGTTTGTTTAATAAATTTCAATACAAATTAAAAAAATGTATTTTTAGAGAATATTAATTTGTATGTAATATAGTAATTTAAATTTAATAAAATAAATATAGTTGGAAATAGAAACTTTGATATATTTAATTTAATTAAAAGAGGATAGACTATGGCACTCTTTGCAGCTGTAAGAACCAAGCTTAAAATAGTGAATAACCCTACAAAAGATACATAATCCAAATTATTATCAACATTATTAAACTTCTATGATTGAACACCTGCTATAACAAATTTTTTAAATATTATCATCATTCTTTATTACATTTTCAACCTACTATAAAAATATTTTTTTAATACTTACAACAAATAATTCTATTCAATTACTAAATACTTCTATGATAACACTAAAGATAGACAAAACTAAAGCCCACATTTACCTACTACATGAGCTTACTATTCTGCCAAACTATTATATTCCTTTTACTACTGATTTTCTTAATATATCTCTTAAATCCTAATCTAATTCCCAAAGTGCTAACTCTGATACTAAATTTAAATCACAAAGCAAATACAACACATCTATATGCTTTAAAACTGTAAACACAAACAATATATTCTCTTCTGAATACACAATTACACCTTAGGTCTCTAATTCAATAGATGGAGATTTACAATCTACTCCTTTTATTAAACCTCTTGAGCTATCAATTAGTACTTACAATGTTTGAGGCTACAATAAAGACCTTAAACAGCAAATGTGAGAAAACTTATGTCTAACAATCAATTTTAACACAGTTAGTATTACTGAAACTAAAATAGCTAGTACAAATGCAATAACAAAGCTACAAAAATTCAAACACTTTAGATACTACTGATTATATAGTAATGTTCCAAAAGCTGATACTGCAATTATAATCAATAACTGACTCAAACTACATGTTCACAAAATATACAACCTTCCTAGTTATGCTATTGCTATCGATCTTTTTTTAAACATAACTTCAAATTCTGTATTTTATCAGTATATTTACCTTGTGATGATATCCAACTCAGATTAACTGTTCAAAATACTGTCATTTTATAGCTTCAACAAACTACAAGTTCAAACTTACAACCTATTATTTTGGAAGACTTTAATGCTCCTGATAATAGCTTATACTCTTTCTCTATTAAATACAAACTATTGCACTTTTACCAATATAACAACATGTATGACCTAGCTGCTTATACTTAATCATTAACTAATACTTGGCAAAGCAGCCGATTTCAAAGTCAAATTGACTATATTTGGGCAAACCACTTAATTATTCACTATTTTACCTCATACAATACTAATAACTCTAAAACTAGCACAAATAGTAATTATAAAATTTTAATTTCCTCTTATTTATTTACTTATGCTTATTTTGGCAAATAATATTCTGCAACCAAAACTTGAAAAAAAACATTTTTTTACAAAAAAATGAATAAAGAACTTTAGCAATTATATACTAATCAAATGGCTACTAATCTTAGCTTTAACTATATACCTACAACTGTTAATACAACAGAATCCTTAGAAACAATAAGGCACAAAATTTAGACCAGTATTATCTCAGCTGCTCTTAAATATATTTCTAACAAAAAAGTCACAATGCACAATTTTCAACATATATATTTTGCCAAAGCTTCTTTTTTATATTACAGTCTTAAATAACTAGAAAATATAATTTAACAAATTAAAGCCTCATTATAAAACCAATCACCTATATCTACAAAACTTAATAACATAATCTAACAACTTAATAATACTAATAATCTTACTATTCCTTCCTTACTAACCAGACATGACCTACTAACTGACTGGATCTTAAATACTAATAATAAATAGAAAGCACTTTATCATGCATGCAATATTGAAAATATTAAAATAATTAGACAACAGATTAATAAAAATATAGCTAAAAGATGTGATAAACTTCAGTCTCAACCAAAATCAATAATTAACAGTATATTAAAACATCACAAAGATCCTGTAAAGTTTGACAACATTAAAACAGAACATGATGTTGTTACAGAAGTACAGGAAATCAAAACATATATTCAACAACACTTTGATCAATAGACAGCACATAAACAAATTAATCAACAAATCTACAACTCCTTTTGGTATAATAAATATCAACCTAAAACAAACATTCATTTAGAATCGTATCAAAAGGTATTAGCAGAATTCTCTGAAGAAGAAATTTTTATCATACTTGCAAAACTTTCAAATAATAAAGCTTGTGACCCTTCAGGTATAAGTTATGAAATGCTTAAAAATGCAAGTTTACCATTTTTCCAAGCTATAACTGCTCTATTCAACAGATACATTTCAATCAACAATATACTCAAACAATGAGAAGAAGGAAGAACCTTTCCTATCTCCAAAACATCTATCTTTGATAGAAGTTTAACTAATACCAAACCTATTAGTCTTTTAGAACATATTAAAAAATTATATACCAAACTTCTTACTAACTGCTTAAACACTACTTTTACTTCATATTTAATACTATTTTCTTATAACTATATTGCTTTTTCTAGTAACAGTACAGCAATACCAATCTATATACTTAACAATATAATCGAAGAAGCTTCTTGCAATTCCAAAAAACTTTGGTTTATATCTCAAAATATAAGCAAAGCCTATAATTCAGTAAACTATAACCTCTTTCACAAATCTCTAATATGAATTAACATGCCACCTAAATTAGTAAAAGTTCTTACTAATTTGCTTGATAACTGTCACAACTAAGTAATAACTAATCTTGGACTCACAGATTCATATTTTGTTAAAAATGAAATTGATCAAGAAGAAGCAATTAAACTATTATTTTGGCATATTTACTATGACCCTCTTATTCACAGAATCGCATCTCAATTTACAGAGTATACTCTTTTAACATCATGGAAAACCAGTTTAAAACCTTTTCAACACCAAAATCTTCAAGTTTTTATCTCAGTTTTTGCTTATATAGATGACACATTATGGATTGCCTAATCCAAAAATGAGTTAGACCAAATTACTCAAATGGCAGCATGCTTTTACCAAATAGCCAACCTTTAGATTAATCCTACCAAGTCAATATTTGCCACAAACACCAAAGCTACTTTAATTATCTTTCTTAATTCTACTATCAACTCTATTCCTAATAGCCAACCTTTAAATACTTAGATTATTGGTTTATACTTAACAACAAACAAACTATACAATCAAATTAATTCAAGAAGAAGCTTTTCAACTAATTAATACTGCAAATACAAAAAACATTACAGACAAACAAATTACTTATATCATTAATACAGTTATTATTCCAACATTAGAATACAGAATATATAATATTATTCTTCTCAAAACTATATGTAATTACATACTGGCCAAATATCTTACAGTTGCTAAACACAAATCTCACCTTGCCTGATTAATCCTTAATAGTACAATGCTTCATCTCTATCTATACAACATATGTAATATTTGGAATATACAATTACAACACCATATTATTACTTTCTTTAATAAATTAATAATTCCTATTTACTAAATGTTTCTATATGTATTAGATTACAACAGCTCCAAAACAACCTTTGGTCTACTATAAACATTCTTGAACATTCTCAACCTAATGTTGATGGTCAAGATAAACATACCTTTAATTTTAAAATTATCTAACTATTGCTGTTTCCATTAGAGCTAATAGTAATATATCATGATCAAATACTATCCATTATTAGCTTCAACTTCTTGAACTTATTCTTCAATATTATCCTAAATATACAATCTTTAAAAAACAACTTAGACAACTAAATCTACTTTACCTTGAACAAGTTTGCATCTAAAATAACATTACACTTCTTAAATAGCTACACTTATTATCAAGAATCATTCATTTGTCTAAAGGCAGAAAACTGATCTGGTTTACTGAACTTAAAAATTCTATTATAGAAAATCATTATCACGACTTTCTCAAACCTCAATACCAACAGCAAGGAACTAACCTCTTTGCATATAATACATACAATATTTCCAAAAAACATAAACCTTGGCTAATTACTCTTAATAATAAGAAAATTATTATATGCAAAATTCATAAACATTTTACAAATTCTAACAAAATATCAATTTCATATTGGCAATTAGATATTAATATAAATAATATTTATTACTATCCATTTTAACAAATTAATCTTGTTTCTTGTCCAGGCTGTCAACTTAACTTACAACGAATAACTACATTATGCACTATTAATACTTCACCTATTATATATGCCTAATTTTTTGATAAAATTATTTCAAACTTAGTTAAAATAAATGCAAACTATTTAGACCTTCTTAGCTCTGCTGCAATTAAATGACCTTTGCCAAATTCTTTACCACTACTATTGCCTTCTATTTCTATCTCTAACTCTATCTTATTTGCAATTTTTGAAGCAAGTAAAGCAACCAACAAACTGAACCAAATATCTTCTAATAACTTACTATACAACTTATTTAACTTTTATACTGATGGTTCAGTAATTAGTATAAGTACAAATAACTGTACCATGGGTATCAGCTAGGTCCAAGTAGATTCTAATGACCAAGTTATTTACAAATTTATTGCCAAAGTTCACCTTTGGCATTATCTTACAAGGCTGAACATTTCTTTATTCTGTTTGCCATTTCAACTATCTCCTGAAATTCTACAATTAACATCTATACAGATTCTCAATCCATAATATCAAAATTTATTTAACTTAATCAATAATTTCTAAATCCTAATAAACTTTTTAAATTTAACTTCTGGCCATTATAGCATATCTTACTAAATATTATAAAATTATACAAACTAAATATTATCTTTTATAAAGTTCAAGCCTATACAGACAACACTCTTAACAACCTAGCAGACTTATTTGCTAAGCAACATACAAATGAACTCTCATTACACTTTAACTACATAAATATTCACAACCTATATTATTTATTATTCTTTGAAACAGAAAAATTTCCTGTTGAACTTCCTACCAGATACTTTGTTAAAAGTATATGTAAAGCTTATAATCTTGCACTATGGTCATTACAAAAGCAAAATAATAAATAGACTTCATTAGCCCACCATATTGACTGGAATTCAACCTGGCTATACTTTAATCATAATCAAAAATCTACTCATAATCTTACTAATTTTAAACTTAACCAATCCAAATCATTTAAAATTAAAATATTTCTTAATAAACTACCTACTTAATACCTCTATTATAAAATCTACCCTCTAACTTTTCATGATGCCAATTGCTTTTACTGCAATTCAATTATGTTACCATTATATTGGTGTACTTGTGCCAATGTTTTTTGCTTGATGGCATTATTTCCAATACAATAATTAACTGCATAAATTCAACTAATTTAGACTTTTCTAAAAACAGAACTAAAGAACTTATTCAAAAAATTAAAGACCATTCAGCTTTTTAAGAAACACCTCTTTTTATATTCTCATACTATTTAAAAATTCCTCTTAAATGTCTTATTCTCTTATCTCTAATTAAAACTATTCAGGATCTAGAAGTTCTATACAAACTAGCATCAACAATCACAATTAATATTTTGCTTGAAATTAACAAACAAATCTACAAACAATTATGGAAACCCCATAGTATTAATTTTTCAAATTGGAAAAAACAACAACAAATAACATATACACATACTAAGCAACAAACATCATCTTTTCACAGTAGAAATAATACATATACTTATTAAATTTTACATATTCTTGTTTTTGTAATCAACCTGACCAACTTTATTCATATACTGAAACCTGTTTACTTGTTGGATGGACCTTTAAAAAAATTAGTACTTGGGCCACTTTGTGGGTCAAGTATCACACAACCTCTAATTTTATTTTAACTATAAATAATATTATCTAGATGAGTTTTTGACCACTCTAGTAGGTTTAGATCACAGATAAATTAGATTTATTTAATTGTTTGAGCTTTTATTCTTGCATGTAATTTTTCTTTTATTTGTACTAGTACAA
>CAJVQA010005921.1:0-15515 GCA_910591915.1 Cetraspora pellucida
TCTAGCTTTGTTTTATAAATCTAGTCTTTACAGTAGCACTGTTAAAAGTTCAAGTTATCTTTCTACTTAAGTCTTCCAAGTGGACTTCCATCTTTCTTCTTTTGGTTCCTATGATTTATATAGCCATGAGGACTTATTGTATGTTTGCACCACCTGGTACCAGTTTGCATTTCTTTGTATAATTACAGACCTTGTTCTAAAGAACAATGTCATGTGACTGTTACACAAATGCCATGTGACCTGCTAGTCATGCTGGTGTAATATAAGTAACAGGTGTCTTATCCTAACCAATTGCAAGAAACAGTTAACTGTAATACAAAGAGGATTTTCAAATTTTTTGTCAATACTGGAATTTGAACTCTGAACCTGCCACTTGAGAGTTGACAACCTAACCACTTCACTAGGTTGCCACATCTTATTTTTTTAAAAAATTATTTGCTAATATTATTAATATTTAATTTAAATTTATCTGATAAAAATTAAGATACTAAAGAAAAATTATAAACTTTTTTTTTTGTTTTTATTATTTTCAAATAATCTTTCTTTTTTTTAACTAAATTTGAGTAAATCAAAATACAGGAATTTAATATTTAAATGAAACATTTTTGTTTTTTTGTTTTATTTATTAATATATCTTTTTAAGTTTTACAAATTTTTTGAACTTTTTAATATTTTCAAAATTTTTTATTATTTTATAAATTTTTATATTAATATTTCTTTTTTTATTTTTGCTTATTTTTTATTTGTATTTGATATATAAATCAATTAAATAAATTTGATACAAATTAAAAATAATTAAATTTACTTAATTAATAATCAAATAAAAAAATTATATTAAATATATTAAAATATATAAATAGCAATATTTTAAATAAAATAAAATAAATTTATCAATAAAAATTATTTTATAATTTTTGAAATATTTCAAAATTATTTTAAAATTTAATTATTTCAAAAATCTTTCGAATATTTTGAAATATTTCAAAATTTTTTTAATATTTTTAGAATATTTCAAATATTTTTTAAATATTTCAAATTATTTTCAAAATATATTTTTATTTTTTTAGTTTTATTAATTTTAAATTTTTTATAAAATAATTAAAATTCTTTTAAAATTATTTTGTTTCTTTTATAATATTACAAAAATATTTTATTTCAAAATAATTTTGTATCAATTGCAGTTATTTCAAAAGATTTTTAGTATACAAAATCTTTTGCAATATTTTATATATTTATTTTGCTAATATAAAAGATATTAAGTCAGAATTTAAGCTAACTTTGTACAAGATATATATATAAAAATCTTAATAAAGACATTAGCAAAGTTATTAAATTTTAAAAAAAGAGATTTAAAGATATTTTAACAACTAATTCAAATTTGATAAATTTTTTTTTATTTAAATCTTTTTAATATATATAATAAAAAAAATATCTAAATTTAATTAACTGATTATTAAAGTATTTTTTATTTAAAGTTTAAAAATTTTTTATTAAAATAAAAAAACCTACTTTTTTTAAAACTTTGAATAAAGATATATATATATTTTTTAAATATTAATAGTAAGGTCATGCTTTTGAATTTATTAAAATTCAATTAAAGTTTTTATAAAAAAAAGCTTGTTTTTAAATTATATATAAAGAATAAAGACTTAAATATATAATTTGCAATCTAAATATATAAGAATGACCAAGACTTATCTAAATTTGAATATTAGTAATAATATATAAGAAATGAATATAATATTTAATTTATTGAATAATTCAAAAATCAATTTTAGTAATAATTTGTAGTATTAAAATAGAAGGTAATAGTAAACTAGAAAGAGAATTATGAACTGAGTTTGTAGAAGATTTAATTAAAAACTATGCTAAATGTGAAATATAATAAGATCCATATTTATATTTGTTAGTTTAAATAAAAAAAAATTTAATAGAAAGAGAAGTAACTATACAGTAAGAAATAGAAGTATTATGAATGGTAGAAATAAGGTTAATAGAAACTAAATCAAATAAAATAGAAATAAGAGATAATATATAAGAAAAGTTTTATAATTTAAAACTGTTAAGTATAAAAATTTCTTGATATAAATTAGAAACAGAATTAGTGAATATGTCAAGAGCAGTAGTATTTAAGATGCAATTAAGAGAATTAAAGATTAAGTAGTAAATTGTTTAAGTGGAAGAACAAAGAGTCCAGTTAATAAAAAACTAGTTTGATTGCATTAATAACAGAAAGAAAAATAAGAAAAATTATGTTTGTGAAGAATATGAGAAACAGATAGTTCATTCAAAAAATTTTAATATAAAAACTTTTTAAAATAGAGGAATAAAAACTATAGACAAAGTTAGAAACTTTTTGATTATTATTAATATAAAGCCAAGTAGCTTTCTAGTTAATATTGGATACAATGATAAACTATTATTGAAAATGATATTAGAATTTCAAAGTATTATAATATAAGCTTGACAAATAGTACAGATAGAGTGTTGAATAGGAATCTCAATAGAAAATTGGTCAATAAACAGAATATATGCAAAGTTGCAAGAGTTGTTACTTAAAAATATTAAAAAAAATAGTATTTGATAATTATAAATAAGCTGGTTAACAAGATTATTAAATGGATCATCTTGGTGTACAGTAACTTTGTAAAAAATAAGCTAAAGATTGTATAAGTTAATAAAGTTCATAAGAATTTATTAAATAGATAAATATGAAGTATGAGTATAAGAGAGTTTAAAAGCTAATAAACAAATATTGTAATATTTAAAGATTATAGATTGTGAGTCAGTAAAAATATGAACAGAACAGTTTCTGGAAGCAGTAATGATTGTTAAAAGAATATTAAGAATTTTAGCTTTAAAAAAGCATAATCAAAGTTTAACTTATGTCTGAAATAAATAAATAGTTGTAGAGTTATTAATTTGAATCCAACTTATGTTTATAAATCATTGAGAGGTACCAAGCTCAATAACAAAACCATTAGTATAAAATAAGATAGTAGTTAGATTATAATTAGAATTAGTAATAAACTATAAGTTATCAATAAGTTGATCTGTTTGAAAAATGTAACATAATTGTTGTAAATTAATTGTTAATAAAGAAAGAGATAGAATATATAAAGAATATCAAATAGCTACAGAGTATGTAATATCAAGAAAATTAATATATAAGTTAAGAGTTTTGTTAAAATTAATATGACAAAGTAATTTAGTAACCAAATTTGTAAGAATAAAAATGATGCATTTGTTAATGATTATATTGAAATTAAAATGATATTCAGGTTATATAGTAGTAGTATAAGAAGAAATAAAATAAAGATTAAAAAACTAAGACTAAAATAAACATTGCTAATAAATGATAAGAGTAAAGCCTGTAGACTATTATGTTTTCTGGTTTTGTTAACAATAATTTGATTGTTAAGAACAATAAGTAATCAAGATTTGATATTAGAGTTAAAGTGATCAGTAGTATAAGAAAAATAGTTTAATTGAGATAAGTTAAAATAATTATATAATGTATATTGATAGGAATAGCTTATAATAATATTCTTAAGAATAGTAAACCATTGAGGTATAATATCTTTAGAAAGTTTGTTTAGTCTAAAAGAAATATATTACCAATATAATAAATATAAATTATTATAAATAATAAGTTGGTTAAGAAAGAGAAGTTTGTGATATCTAAGTTGTTTTTTGAAAACAGAATATTTGAAAACAGAATATTTAGAATAAAAAAAAAAAGAGATTCAAAAAAAATAGTTCTATTATATAAAGTATAAAAAATATTATAAGTTAAATTAATTAAGAGTATTCAGTTAATATGTTTAATAAGCTATATAATTTTAAACTTTGTGATTAGGCAGTTGAGAATATTAATAATTAGTTTAGAATAAAAGAAAATATTAGTTGAAGACCAAAGATTGTTTTGTAATTATTGGATTCAAATATAAATAGATGTGCCTAATAGGTTAGAATTATTAAGTCATTTAAGAAGATTAGAAATATAGTATTGTAATTGAATGTCTCAAATGCGTTTAATATTATAAATTTATAAATATAAAAAGGTACTAGAAGGTATTGTATGACAAAGTTTGACTTTAAATTTAATAAGACCAATTTGCTGAATAAAAATTTTATTGCAAATAAATTGGTTGATTACAATATTTTAAACTTAGTATTCAAGAATAGAAATAATCATTATGTTAATAATATAACAAATATGTGAATTAATAATACATTTGGTTTTAATAATTTGAATTAGTTAAGAAAAATCAGATATAAATAGTTTTATTTGTTTAAATTGTTTGTTATTCAAAATGAACCAACAATTTAAAAATTTAAAAAATATTTTAAAAGAATAAAAAAAAAAAGATGGTTATTATAAAAGATAGATGTATAATGAAATAGAGAATTGTTAATAACCAGAATGGATTTTGAAGAATTAATTTAGATATTGGCTATAATATAAAAGAATTTAGCTATAGATAATATATATGATAGTTTAGATTATGATAAAGCAATCCAAAAAGTATTATTCATATAAGCTAAGACAAAATATTGTTTTTGTAATGAGTTTGATATTTGAAGTTTGAGATTAGTAGTCCAAAAAGATTATAATTTGTAATTAAAAATGGTTGAATATATATAGGAGATAAATAGATCATAGTAAATATATCATAATAAAGAAGTAATAGTTTTATCTTAGTTAATATTATTGTAAACTAAGTAAAATAAAATTAAATCAAGATTAATTATAATTTGATTATAATGATTAGTAAAAAGATCAAAGAATGTTAATACTAGATGAAAAAAATAAGAGATGAGAAAATATGTATTTAAAAAAAGTAAAGTTAACAGAGTTATAGACTTTATTCATATTATGTAAAAGTAACCAAATGTTCTTATAATTGCAAAAAACATCTTCAATAAGATTGTTAAGAATATAAATAAGAATTGAGATACTGTTGTTAGAAAAGACAACATAATTAAAAAATAAAAGAATAAAATATATTGAAAATACAAAGCTATTAAACAAAAATATATTAACATCTATTTGATCAAATTTAATAATTTTTTATTTAAATTCTATAAGTTTAAAAAATTCAAATAAAAATATTATTAAATTTAATCAAATAATTAAAATATTTTTATCCAAAGTTTTAAAAAAATTTAGTAAACTTTTTTAATTTAACAAATAGATTTAAATTTTTTTAAACTTTAAATTTTATCAAATTTTTTTATTTATTTATTTATTAAAACTAATGTTATCAGTAGCTACCACCTTTATTTGTGTTTTTGATCAATGCATTACATATGATTTGTATAAGGTAAGTATGCAACTAGTTATATGTGTAACTTTTGGTTACCTATTTAAATAATCCATCTAAGAGTTTTATACTAACTGTCATGTCTGTAACCTACTAGGAAGGTACCTATTTAAACACTCTGATCCTTATACTACATTCAGACAAGTAACACCTGATTCTTGTACAACTAAGTGCTATCTAATCCAACATTTAACTTCTTCTTTTATATATCTGTCAAGCCATTAAACATTTCAGAATATGTCATCTGATTGTAAGATTCTGAGGTACTCTCTTGTTAATTACTTATCTACTCTACAGAACATTAACAAGGCTAACCTTTGTAGAGTTTACCCAAAACCCAGCATCTACTTCACAGATATCTCTAGTACTTATAGTATACCCCTGCTTTGATCTCAAACTCTTAATCCAGATAATCTAATAGGACTGTAACCTGTCCTTGATATATCGAACCAGCTTAATATCCTTTTTCTTTGGTTCGGTTTCAGTAACCTAGTTGGTGATACCCTTTACCTGAGGTTCTTGTTTATTTGACTCCTCTATATTGGTATCTGTTTCCTAGATCTAGCCTTTATAGTGGTATTGTCAAAGATCTGTATTACTTCTTTACTCAGGACTTTCCAAGTAGGCTCTGGTTTCCCAGTTTTACAGATTTACACAACCACAAGGACTTATTTTAGATTTGTACCACCTGATACCGGTTTGCATTCTTCCATATAACCAAGATTATACAAATGCTCTGTGACCTGCCAGTCATGCTGATGCGATCATAGTTACAGGTATCCTATCCTAACTGATCAACAAAATGTTATCACCATAATACCATCTTTATATTACATAGGTAATTATTCAAATTTTCATCATTAATGGATTTTGAACTCACAACCTACCACTTGGGAGATTGACAACTTATCCACTTCACTAAGTTACCACATCTCTAATTTTATCAAATTTAATTAAATAATTATTAAAATATCTTTACTCAAAATTTTGTTTTGATAAAAAAATAATAATAATTTAAAAAATATAAAAAATAATACTCTTTATTTTGATAATTAAAAAAAAAATCTAAAAATTAATACAAGTTAACTTTTTATGAATATGATTTTATTTTTTGTTATACAAAATATTAAAAACCAAATTTTAAAATTTGGTTCTGAGCCAACCCCTGTTTAACTTGGATTTGAAAACTTATAATATAAATTCCAATTCTTAGGTTTTTAATTTGAAACCTAAAGGTTTTAAAACCTAAACCAAACTTAAACTAACTTTACCATCCCTAGATAAGTCATTTGAGATCGATCAATGCTAACAAGCTTATTGGCAACAAGAAGATAAAGGGCATTTATTCCATCTCTTTCCTGCCATCCTTTCTCGCGCACGGCCTGACCAATTTGATCTTTAAGATCAGCAAGAGATATTTCTCCTCCTGCGTTGCGAACCATTCGTAGAATTATCGCAGCAATAATGGCTTGTTGCGATGGAACTGGTATCGAAACGTTCAAATCGATATCGCTTTGATCTAATGTAGATGCGACATAATTTATCAGAGTATTATTGACTTCTCTGATAAAATTTTCGAATAATAGTTAAATATTGGTTAATAATAATAAGATAATATAACGAGCCAAATCTCTTACTTGATGACATGATTATTGAATTCCAACGACATCCATTTTTGACGATCATCCAAAATCTGGTCAATTTTCGAAGATAGAGTAGACTATCCATCGAAAAAAGTAGAAATATAAGCACAAATATAGTTGAACAATTAATTAAAGAAATTTACCAAAATAATTTCGATTCTGTCTTTTCCTTCCGACTGAACTTCGTTTGCCTCCTAAGCATTAATGGCGTAAGAGCTTCATTAGACATCAAAATGGTTATTTAGCGCATATTAATAATTCATTAGGTACCATGTCTGCTTTCTTCGATATACTTTGAAATTTAAACTTTAAATGACCAAAGTCACCAGTGTACATTTGTCGCGATGAAATTTCTTCCAACTCTTCAAGTTGAGTGTCTAGTACAAGTGGTCAATAATAGAACATCTCAAAACAAGAAAACCAATGAAATCTCGTAACAAATTTATAAGATGTATCTGTATCAATACCTAATTCCGCAAGGATTTCTTTCTTAAATTCAAGAAGTTGCATTCTCTCTGCTAGTTCATGGCTGACCTATTATATTTTGAATTGCTTTATTGTTCAGGTTATTAGATGGCAAAAACATTCGTAAACATACCACTATATCATCGGAATCATCCATATCATCAAAGTCATCGTCTTTATTTAAAACCAACATCCCCAAACGATGATTTAATTTGATTTCCTCTTCTTCTAAGTGTTTTTGATCGATTAATTCTTCATCAAGAGAGTTCACCTATAAAACCAGTAATATTTATGCTTATGCAATCTAATTTGAATACACGAGGCTAGTTTACTATTAACCTTCTTTATATACTCCTTTTTTATCATTTCTAATGCAAGGATTTCTTTTTCATGATGCCAAATATCTTCCTCGATCTTTGACATTTGATTTCTTGAAGATGAAGCCTCACCACCCATATGAACTTGATCTAGGTTTATTGTTTGTTCAGCAATTTTACATTTTTCTAGATTGACTTTTTGCTATTTGGTTTAACTATATGTAAGATATTATTTAAATGGAAATATTTTTGCCTTTTTTTTTTTTTTTTTTTTAACGAAGAAAATTTACCTTTTCCATTATGGATTCCAAACTGTCTATCGAAGACGTTATTTCTTCGTGACGTTGCGCCAAGAATTCAATTTGCTCTTTGGCATCCTGAAGATTACTGAACAATTATTTAGGTAAATAACAATGGTCAGTATATAATAAGAATCCTTAAATATTATCATACCATATTTGAGCAAGCACATTGGCAGCTCGTAATATTTTATCAACAGTCACTGGATCAGGTCCGCGTAATGGAGTGGGCTGTTCTAATTCCTCCCTTTTACAGTATAAAGAAGGTAAGTTCAAAATATAATTTTCCCAAATCGTTATTATACATTCTTAAAAAATCGTTACCGCGGTGTTGTGCCTAGTTCTTCAACGAGTGTAAATAATTTACGCTCATGTGGTGCAGCCTCACGAATGACTTTTCGGCTTGACGGTTTTAATAAGGCAGTTACGCGTGCGTTGTTAGTTGAAAAATTTAATGACGCGATTTCAGACGAAGTTTGCACTATTTTCTCTAAGTGTGCAAAACCTTTAAACATTGTGTTTTGTTTGCCACATATAATTACTAATTTTGATTTTTTATGGAATGACTCTTTCGCGTGACGTCGAACAGAGCCGTCGATGTTACACGACTGATCCTTCACCAGGTGTGCAACATATAAAAAAATTATTTACAATACCATGCGATGATTATAATAAAATGGTGTGGGATTATGTACTAGCGGAATGATCTGGTATTGTAAAATAATTGTTTTATATGTTGCACACCGGGCGAAGGATCAGTCGTGTCAAGTAGTATTACCGGCACAAACACGTCGGTGTAGTTGCCGGTTAAACCAGTAATTACATTCAAACCTCTTAAATGCATCTAGAGAATATTTAGGTAGCAATAGGAAAAGTGCATTCATGGGGTTAGGTATATATTTGAGCCAAAATTTGTGAGCGCATTTGTTTTTTATATTTTATTTTATGAGTAATAACAAAGCCATTTTATACCCGCAAATTGACATTAAATTATATATAATTATAGTCCATATTTATAGCATTTTAAGATATGCTATGATAGTGGATAAAAATCAATTAATTAACTCATGGTCTAAGAAACACATTTGAATTATACCACTTGGATTAAATCCAACGATAAATGCATGAAAAGAATATAACAGATAATGCAGTAACATGATTACAACCAAGCAAAGCGCCGGAAACTATAGAAGACTTCAAATGCTCATTCTATATGCTTATAATAAGTAAATGTTCAAACAGAATATGTAATAAAAATTTTTAATCAAACTATTTCTATAACGCTCTTTCAAATAGATTCTCTCCAATTATCTCATTTAACCCTTTTAAAGCCACGCCAACCAAAAAGCTCCTCACAATCTCTGTTGTAACACCAGCAACCTTTATTACCACCCCTCTATTAGTTTTCTCTTCTATCCGCAATGCAGATGCTGACCAAATCAAATCAGCAATTTTATCCATCTTGTCTACCACTATTTTATCGAACTCATCCATAATATGATTTGTTAATGAAATCACTTTTGGTCCATATATTACCAAAGTTGCAAAACATTCATAGGGTTCCAGTCGACGGTTAAGATTATTAATGTTATTCTCATCTTTGTTTTTCATGAAAGAGGCACAATTATTATTATAATCACCATTCTGCAATAATACAACATCGCGAAGAACTAATTTTCCGCCAATTAATAAATTAACACCTGACTCATAACGTGCGAATTCCCAACGTTCTCCTCGAGACATTCTGCCACTTGTGAACCAGTCTAAAATGACGACAGATGCGCCATTCTCTAGTGAGAATATTTGACTCTGAACATATTCTGCATCACGAAAGCATGTAGTAGGTTCAGGCAGTTGAAGGAGTAAAGAGCTTTCGTGTACATATGCATTGAGGCTTTGACGCGTGACAGAAGAAAGGTTTTTTGGTTCAGCCTGCAAACACTCACTACTATCATGAATGCTCTCTTTTTGCGCTCGTTGTTTGTAAATCTTGGTTGAGCCCTGAGTCAAGAGCATCAAATTGACATTCTGAAAAGTTTCAATATCAATACAAATCGAATCCCCGGATACCATGCCACCTCCATAAGAAAGAAAGTATACAGCAGCTAGATAAGGTATATGCACTTTTGGAGTCAGAAATTTTAATGGATAAGAGGCACGAAAAGTGGAAAAGGCTGGTTTTCTAGTTCCAGATGGGAGATGGCATGCTATTTTGCCATGTCCTGGCGGTGGTTTAAAATCAGATGTATGTTTTTGCAAAGACGTAGCCATAATCAAAATCGAGAAACATTCACTCTCCGAAATTTTGATAAACTACCTCAGGATCGCCAACAAAATTACTATTTTTTACGCTCACGCGATGATCGACCTCGATTTTTGTTTTGTCTCTCATTCGCTTGTGATTAAGATGGAAAAACAAATGGGTATTTCTTCCGCTGCCGAGCATTCTACGCAAATTTATAGAATCGAATACGATTCCTTTTTTTTTTTTTTTTTTTTTTTATACTTTAAATTCTAAAATGACTGTCGTCACGACAGGCCAAAACTTGTTTGTGATATGCTATACTAAATTTTGGTTTACTAAACCAATAATAAAATTTCAACATGACTGTCGTCCCGACAGGCCATCTATTCACAATCTTTAATTAAATAAAAATACCCCCCAATGGTTACGGGTAGGGTGGGAGGGATCGATAAAACCAGACTAAAGTCGGGTTCGCAAAAGAAATAGAGTTATCTCTTACTCTATTCATTACAATACTTAAATACTCAAACCATCAGAGTCAAATACATCAATATTACTGAACTGATTTACTAATTGCAATTATTACCTCATAATTCCAAAGTCTATTTTATTACTAACACTAACAATATAATAACACATCATTCCAAAATTACCCATGTAACTGTAATTGGGCATGTCACATGCCTTGATATGAGCTGATTCGAGACAAAAGCTGCCTTGTATTGAGCAGCCTTAAAACGTTTGCTTTGTCAAAAAAATCACTTATAACTCAATTCTGCACAGGAAACCACACACTCTTGTGCATTAACAAAAAGTTTTCTTAAGTTTTCTTGAATGATTCTACTACTAGAACCTTTAAGACCTAACCATAACATATATTTTAACTTAATCAAATAATGCAAATATCTATTCGAATATATTCATCAGATGACTAATATTGTTTAAATGAAGGCTAATACGTAATATCAATTAGGCCTCACCTTTAATATGAGCATCTTTCAAGTCGATTCCAAGTCAACTTCAACAATTACATGATATTATAATATTGTAATTTGTTGACAAATAAAATTAATGCTTTTTTTGATTCGCAATAGGAATTTTTGAACTTAGTTTTTATTTTACTGAAATTTGATTTATTTTAATTAAATCAAAATAATTCTTTTTTGATAAACAAACAATTCAATAGAACAGAAACTTTAAACAATTAATATATCACTTGTTATAATACATAATTAGGCTGTATGCATCACTCTTTACTATTACTAGGAAAACAGGTGCTATTGTAAATTTGAAGCGAATTAAAAAAATTGTTCAATCATTTTTATGACTAATTACATGAACAAAATTCAGCTAGTATGTATCATGTAATATGACATGATTACATAGGTGGACAGACAGATCAGACATCTAGTATGTATCATGTGATAAGATATGATCACATTAGGAACCTCAGTTTTGTGCGATGCGATGTGATGCGCATAATAGGTCAATTTTTAGCATTACATATGCAAAGCATAATTTGATCCAAAATCGCATAATCACAATTGGCACCTTCTGATTGGTCAATTTTAATCTTTTTTTTTATATGATATAAAAAAAAATCAAATCAGCATAATTTTTTTTTTACAAAAAAAAATTTATTAAATAAATTTTTTTTTATTATATTGAAATTTTCATATATAATGATAAATGTTACAGAACGTCTTGCAAAAAATCTCAAGTATAAACTTGACTTTTATACTAATGGCAGAAAACTTTTTTGTAAGGCATGTAAAATCGTAGTAAATTATGAAAAAAAGTCTACAATTGATAACCATTTAAAATCGGAAGGGCATAAGTTAAAAACTCAAAAACCTGTACAACCTACTTTACATCAAGCTGGAATAAAGTTTTTTTAACAAAATTCTGATGTCAAAAAAGTTTTTATCAAAGATTTTTTTCAAGTACTTGTTTAAACTGATATACCTATTGAAAAGGTGAATTATTTTAAACCATTTTTAATGCATTATTGTAAAAATGGTAATTAATTTAAATAATTATATATTTATATATATTTTAATTTAATTAATTAATTAATGTATATATTTATTTATAAATGGTGTTATACCTAAACCTGGTCAATTACATAGTAAATATCTTCCTTTTTTATATCAAGAAAAAGAAACAAAACTTAAAAATGAATTAAATGATCAAAAGATCTGTATTACTATAGATGAAACTACAGATTCTTGTGAAAGAGCTGTAGTTAATGTCTTATTTAGTTAGTATAATAAAACTAAATTGGTAAAAACTGAATTTTTAAAAGTTGTTAATAATACTACTATTTCTCAGTTAGTTATTTCTACAATGGCTTTTTATAATATTTCTTTTAACAATATAATTTTGTTTATTACAGATAATGCTTCTTATATATTAGCAGCATTTAGAGTTCTTTCTTCTTTAATTCCCCAATTAAAACATAGTACTTGTTTTGCTCATATTCTTAATTTAGTTGGTAAAACTTGGATTGAATATAAAAATTTTAAATTTCTTAATTATGTAGTAGGTTTAATTAAAACAACTTTTACTTATTCTCCTGCTAGAAAAAGAAGATATATTAGTTATCTTGCTACTAATGGTGTTTTAAATCCTTTATTACCTTCTTTACCTATAAAAACTAGATAGAATTCCTGGTTTAATTTTGTTTTTTGGTTAAATAAAAATTTTAAATATTTTATTAGATTTTATCAAGAAGAAGAAAAAAATCAAAATAATAATTCCACTATTTTAAAACTTATTAAAACTTTTGAAGATAATAATAATATTTTTTTTCTTCAATTTATTATGCATTTTATTATTTTTAATATGTAACAGTAAGTAATTTTAATTATTTATTAATTTTAATTTAATTATTAATAATTTTTTTAATTAATTTATAGATTGGTTAATAATATTGAATTTTTTAAAATCTGTGATAAGCCCTTAGCTCCATTTTTTGCAACAAGATTAGAATTAATTAGAGCAAGATTATTTTCTGGTATTGAAATTCTGCCTAAATTAAATGAAATGAAAAAACTTTGTGAAGAATATAATATTGATTTTACAATTCATGATACTTTTTTTAAAGAAGCATTTAAACTTGCTTTAACTAAATTTGACAAACATATCAATAATAATTCTGCTATCTCAATTTTTACTGCTACTAGATGTTTTGATCCTCGCTTTATTCAATTACAACCACATCATCAAAATATTTCATTATATAGAAATCTTAAAGAATTTAAAAATCCTACTAATGAGTTAATTACTGAATGGGGAATTTATTGTGGTTTGACTAAATTATTTGAAAATGATTTTGATTTGGATTATTATTGGCAGGAAAAACTTCAAATTTTACCAAATTTATCTAAATTAGCATTAATTTATATTTGGTTACCAATTTCAGGTGTTGATGTGAAGTGTAGTTTTTCTACATATAATAGAATTTTAACAGATAACAGGCAAAATTTGTCTGAAAATTCTATTCGTATATTAAATTTTTTGAATTTCAATAAATAAATAAAATTTATTGGTAGATTAAAAAAAATCATATAATTTATGACTATTTCATATAATTTCGGAAGTGATTAGCATCGGGTGCATAATTTGGACCAATCGCATTGCATAATTCGACCTTTCATTTTGCATAATGCTAAGGTCCCTAGATCACATGAATGGACAGACAGACAAAATTCAGCTTAGACATCTAGTATGTCATGTGATATCATGTGGCTATGTGGGTGAACAGACAGACAAAAATTGGTTAAGTATCTAAAATATAAGTTCTTTACTACATTTGGACAATAATTATTAAAAATATAATAACTTCTTTGGTTTTTTAACTTTTATTAATTACTTATTGGTATTGTGGTTCAATGAACTACTACAGAAGAGTATACAATTGGTTATATATGTAACTTTCTATATTACCTATTTAAGGAATTTGCTTAAAGGTTTTCTACCAATTGTTATACCTAATATTCTTACTTGGATATTTTATTTTAAATCTTCTGAACTTGTAACTTGTATTAATTTACTAAGTTATATCCAGATACTCAAAACATCATTTTAATTTTAGAATTAATTTATTTTTAAAATAAACTTTCTAGAGTCTTTTGTATCTATTTTTACAATTAATCTAAGTATTGCTATGGCAGAATTAACATTTATGATCAGAGCTTAACTATTAAATCATTATATTCTTGTAAAATTTATTCAGATTTTAGTATTTACTTCATAGCATAATCTTGGTATTTTAGTATACCTTTAAATTTTAGCAAACTTTTAATTTAATCTGTATAGGACTATAACTAGTTTATTAATATATTAGATTGGCTCAATATTTTTTTTTCTTTGGTTTATTCTAGTAGCTTGGTTGTTGGTATTTTCAAGACTTCTTATTCAAAGATTCTTGCTCATCTGATTACTAAGATTTGAGTATCTATTTTTCTGATTTAATCTTTATAATAGTACTATTAAAGATCTAGTTATCTCTTTACTTAGATCTTTCCAAATGAATTTTTTGTTATCTAATTTCAATAGATTTATATAATCACAAGAACTTATTTAGTATTTGTACTGCTTAATTGTTGGTTTGCATTTCTTTATGTAATCACAGACCTTGTCCTAAAAAACAATATCATATAATTTACATAAATACTCTATAACCTATTAGTCATGCTAATATGATTGTCATTACAAATATTCTAATCTAATTGTTAGTAACAGTTGCTATAATATGAATATTATATAGGTAATTATTCAAATTTTTATTATTGATGAGATTTAAACACTCAACCTACTACTTGAAAGGTTGACAATCTGATCACTTTACTAGGTCACTATACCCTATTAAAACTTGTTATAATATATTTAACAATATATAATTATTAAAAAGTTAATTGTAAATGAAGTTTGAAAGATATATTATATCAATTTCTAATAAAGTATTACAAAATTCCATCAAATTATATTAATAAGTTTTTAAATAATTAAAAAGTATTTTCTATAATATATTATAGAAATCTTTGACAATTATTATTATTATTATATTAAAATTTATTTACATGTTAAATTTATTGATTATTGAATTCTTATATTTATATCAACAAAAATTTATGTTGGTTATATTGTTACAAAGTAGATTTTAGTATAGTATATTATAAATAGCATTAGTAGTTATATATATTCTTTATTGTATT
>CAJVQA010005922.1:0-15511 GCA_910591915.1 Cetraspora pellucida
GTATTATTCAGTTTATTTAAGCTTTATTTACTATATTTTAAATTTTCTTTCTATTTTATTTGTTTTTTAATGATCGTTGGAAAGAGTATTGATTTTTATGATTGTTTTTTTTTTTTTTTTATTAAAGACTATACTTATAAGTTATTTTATTAATATATATAAGATTAGTTTTATTTTTATAAAAATAAAATATAATTAATCACATATACAACTTTTAGTAATTTATTTAAATAGTTTACTTTAAAGTTTTATACTAAATATTATATTTATAATCTACTAAAAGATTATTTATTTAAACCTTTTAATCTTTTGGCCTATTAATTATTTAACTACTATTAAACTTTTGTATATACTTAATTAGTATATTGTCTAAGCAGTACTATATTTTTTTTTATAACCTAGTTTTTAGTCTGTTATATATTTAGAATATAATATCTGTCAATAAGGCTTAAAAAGCTCTTTTTGTTAACTACCTATCTATTCTACAAACTATTAACAAGAGCTTGTTCTTGTAAGGTTTATTTGTATTTTAGTTAGCATATTTCTAATATTTTAGTATACTTCTACTTTGTTCTTAGACTCTTAATTCAAATAGTTTAAAAGAATTATAATCTGTTTTTAGTATATTAAGTCTAGTCTAATATTCTTTTCTTTTATTTGACCTAGTAGTTTAATTAGTAATACTTTTTACTTAAAGATTTTTGCTTATCTAACTCTTTTATATTAATATTTATTTTCTATATCTAATTTTTATAGTATATTGTCAAAGATTAGTATTATTTTTTTACTTAGATTTTCTCAAGTAAGTTTTAGTTTTTTCTAGTTTTACAAATTTATATAGCTGTAAAAATTTAGCTTAAATGTGTGCTATCTAGTACTAGTTTATATTTTTCTGTATAACTAAGAATATACAGATAGCTTATAACTTGCCAGTATACTAGTATAATTATAGTTACAGATATTTTATCTCAAATAATTATTAAAATGTTATTACTATAATGCTGTCAATATATTATATAAGTATTGTTCAATTTTTTTGCTATTAGTAGGTTTTAAACTTACAACTTATTATTTAGAAGGTTGCTAACTTATTCAGTTTACTAAGTTATTACATCCCTTGCTAATATATTTATAATTAATAAAAACAATATATATTTTTTTTAAAATTAAATTTTTATTACTAAAGAACTTAAATTTTATTTAAATTAAATTTATAACAATAAAGTTTATTTTATATAACAAAAACAATCTTAAAAAAAACTTTTAAAAATTTTTTTGAATTTATTTTTTTAGTATAATCTTGCATAATTAATAAATAATAATATATCTATTTTGTTTTTTAAGCAATATTTATCAGATATAAAATTTATTTAAAATTATTTTGTATAATAAATATTAACAATACTTTAAAGTTATAATAGTTTTTATAAAAAAATTTTATTAGCAAATTATGTTCTATAAAAATGTTTAAAAATGCTTAAAAGAAAAAAGTGTAATGACCTAGTGAAGTGGTTAGATTGTCAATCCTTCAAGTGGTAGGTTAGATGTTCAAATTCTATCGATAATAAAAATTTGGATAATTACTTATATAATATTTGTATTATAGCAACTATTACTAATAATTAAATTAGAATACCATATACTTTCGAAATTAAGCATCCCCGAAAATAAGCACTTCTACATTCTATATTTACCCAAAATTAAGCACCCCTCTGCCATCTACCAACCAATCTACCTAACAACCAACCAATTCACCTAACAACCAACCAACCAACCTATTAACCAACCAACCAACCTACAACCAACCAACTAACCCACAACCAACCAACCAACCCACAACCAACCAACAAACTCACAACCAACCAACCAATCTACCTACCCACCTACCAACAATCAAGCATCATGCATTTATATACATGCCAATAATAAAGCACCAAAAAAGTTCAGTTATAAATTTTATTCATTTAATTTAATAGTTAGCCTTTACAATTGATTGCCTAGTATATAGTTAAATTTTTGATATATAAAAAAAAATCCTATTGATTTTGTTTAGTTTTGAAATATATTCGAATTAACTGGATGAACCAGTATATGGAAAATTTACTGAGTAATGCCTAAAAAAGATGTGTTAGCACTCTTAAAAAGTATTTTATAAAGAATGAATGAATCTGGATCATGTTCGGTAAGTTAAAAGATAGTATAAAAAGCAACTAAAAGATTTAATTAATGAATTAACTTTATTAATATAAAACCATAATACTTATTTGAGTGTCACTAATGAAAGCCCGAGAATCTGAAAATAAATTATTTATGAAATTTATAAATGAACTATTTTTAGATTTCCGGGTTTTTATTTGGCAACACTCATTTATAAAATGAGTTCTGCAAAATCAAAACCAGGAAGTGAATACTTAGGTTTTCATCGTGGCAAACTTAACCCCCAAAAATTATAATATTGCATATGTGAATCACAAATACGATCTGTTTGCTACACTGAAACATGAATATTCACTTCCAGGTTTTAATTTTACATTATCCAAGTAATAAATTAACAAGCTACCTTATAAGTATTTGAATCATTCTCTGCACCCATTGGCCTTACTATAATACTAACATTACTAGTATTTTGAAAGAACTGATTAATATGGTACCAATAAATATAATAATTTTTCATTAATAAAAGTAAAATTAATCACATTACTAACTCTAAAGTTTTTTACTTACTAATGGATTAAGTAATTCCTGATGGTTCACTTTATTAATGTAATGAGTGAAAACCTGAAAATACTAATATAGTTAATATTAACCTAAAATAATAATTAAATAAAATTGAGTAGTTTTTGCTAACAAAACAACACTTCATGGCTAGCCTGAAGTGTTCATTTTGTTAGTAAAACCTATATTATCTTCTTAAATTTGTTCGTAATTGAGATGATAATGTCTTGCAATGCTAAATTTATTATAGTATTTAAATCATTTAAATTTGTTTGATTCGAATATGCATTTTAATATAAAATATAGATATAAAAAAAAAGGTGAGAAAAAATTTTAGAAAGTAAAGTATAAGACGAATGATCTTACCTAATTTACGCACATTTCAGTCCAATGTAATATTGATTATTAAATAACGAACCATTATTGGAATGCCATCTATCAGGACCTATCTTAAATTAAATAGAATTATAAAAGCATTACTTATTAAGATGTGCAAGTCACATATAGAGAAAATAAATTATCTATATTGTTCTGTTGATTAAGATGGTTACAGTAAGAATGTTGATCACTAAATTTTATAATACTTCATTCATGTTAGAGTTAAAACATTGCAATTAACAAAATAAAATAAAGTAGAATTTACATTATTCAGAATTGCATTATATCCTATTTTGACTTAAATTTTAATTCTAACCAACGAACTAATATTCTTCATCTCCTAATTTCAATGTTAAAAGAAATTTTAAAATTATACCATTGTCAAGTCAATAATTTCTAATTCCTTATAGTTGTTTTCTTTATCAGAATCATCATGATTAACTAAAGTATTTGAAATTTCACAGGTTTTAAAAGATTCAACAATAACATCATTAGGGATTCCTTTCCAAGAATGTTTAACCTACCAACATACATCATTAAACTTAGCATGGTAAAGATTTCCTTTAGCTGTTTCACCAGCATCACTATAGGACATTCAGAGATGCTATTCCTTATGTAGGTTGTCCTTAAATAGTTTATTGATAGCAATGTCTAATGGTTGACATATGCTAGTTAAACCAGCTAAAATTACCGCTAAATCAATCCTATTGTCTTGAAACTTTTTTTTAACTGAATCTTCTAGGTGTCCTTTTAAGGAATTATAAACCATCATCATTGGAACCCCAGATCTATTAACCTTTATGTCTTTAATATAATCAACATATTTTTTCATTAAATCAGTATTTATCTATCCATTATCTTGAAACCAAACAAATACATTAGGAGAAATTTGTTTTTTTTCCGCACTTGATAATCTTTTTCCTTTAAATATACAAATTGGTGGAAACTTAAATTCATCTATTAATAACAAAATTTGTTAAAAAAAAATACCAGTATATATATAATATATGTATGACTAATTAAACCAAATCAAGCTTAAAGGCTAATTTCTATACTATATTTAGCTAAAATAAACTTTACCTGCAGCGCAAGTTAGTACAATGATAAACCTGTTATTTTCATTATCAGTACTGCGAATGTGAACTGTTTTTGTTTCTTTCTGATCAACTGTAAAGTTTCCTGCCATATCAAACCAAACAGGTGTCTTATCCATGTTAAAAATATTGCATAGCTCATAAGACTTCTTAATTCTAAGCTCAGTAACAAACTTATAAAAATTATTTAATGATTCTTGTATTTGTTTAGGAAGTTTTTGTAAAATTTTTATGTGCCATCTTCAAGATAATTTATATCTTTTTATAAATGCAGATAACCAATAGTCTGATGTCTTAAAATCCTTTGATGAATCATATAAGTCTATTATTTCAGGTTCTTTTAAAAATTCTAACATTTTAACTCATAACATAGCATAAGTAACTGCTAGTTCCTGTTTTCTTTGTTCTATTAACCAAGCATATAATTTTTTTTTAGCTTTAGGATAGAATGCTTTCTGGCCAGAACCAATACACTTGTTATTTTGATTTATCTCAGTACTCCAACTTGTGCTTGCCTTAACTCAATGACTAATCATGCTAGCATCAAGGTTAAAATGAACTGCTGTTTTATTTCTTTCATACTTTCTAGCATACTTAATAACTTTGTTCTTTTGTTCAATAGAATATGAGGCATGGCTTGGTTTGATTTGTTTCATTTTTTTTCAATATTGTACAAACCAATTTCATGTAAATTTTACTTTAAAATAGTTAAAAGTAGTTACATTATGCATTATCATGTTTATTTTATTTTTCTTATAGAAAGTTTTTTTTTTGATGTATTAATATTATATTTTATTATTACAGATCAAAAATGTCATTATTATATAGTATTGTTACACAGATCTGCATGTCTGCCCTATCAAATTTTGAAGTTTTAAGATCACCCGAAATTAAGCATCTCTATAATAAAAAAAGGTTGCTTAATTTCAGAAGTATACAGTATGTTTTTTGTAGAACATAGGTGCCTTTAAGGGCTCCCTTACATTAGAGATTACAACTAGTTATATATGTCTTTTGGTGCCTAATTTAAGTAATCTGCTTATACATTACTATACAGGTTTTATATTAGATATTATATTTGCAAATCAATTACAGATCTTATCTATTTAAACTCTCTGTATATATAATCCTCTTGTTTATGATAATATCTTCAAAACACAGTTCATTCAAGTTTTTAATATTTATTAGTATTTTTAAAATTATTTTATCTTTGATAGAAGATTTACTAGAGCTTGTCATATCTTATATAAAACTAATCTAGTTTTATGTAATATATTATAATTATCTAATATTTGTAGTTATAGAAATTACTTGTTTAACTTATAGTTAGCAGTTTAATAGTTAGTTTTAACTGCAAGTATTGGCCTTGGTCATAGCATTTATATAGAATTATTTTTGTATATAGTAACTTCATAAAGTTACTAACTTTAAAAACTACCAATAAAGATATGAGCAAGGTCGCACCTTAATGCAAAAAAAAAAAAAGTATATTAAAAATATAAGTAGAATTAAGTTTAATCAATTAGTTAACTTTTATATATAATACAAAAGTTGTAATAATTTTGTAAAATAAAATTTTTAAGAAAAGAAAAATATTATAAAGTAGATTTTTTTTTTTTAATGTTAAAGTGAGTACATGTGATCCAAGATTTTTATTAGTAGTATCAGTTGGTCAGTATTTGTTAATATAACAACACAAAAGTAATCATAAAAAAAGTGTACAACTAGACACTTGTACACTTTAGTCATTGTCTAATTTAAGTAGTTTATCTGAAGGTTCCATACTAGTTGCTATACCTAGATTCCACCTGTAAGTCCTCTATTTAAACATTCTGATCTTATATTTACTACATTCTACTAATGACTTTAGTAAACTGGTAAAGATATGCCATAGTTACTAAGTTATATTTAACTTTGTATTAAACCTACTAGTATGTTCTGTATCTCATACTTATAGCTCACCTGATATTGCTTTGGCTTAAACCATTACTTGCAGTTAGAGCTAACTATTAAACTACTATACTCTTGTAAGATTTATCCAAAACCCAAGTATTTATCTTTTTAATGTTTTCTCTATTATTCTTACTAACTACTACTTAGTACTAACAGGATTCTTCAGACTTTCAATCCAGATAGCCTAGTATGGTATACTTTAGTATTCTTTTTTTTTAGTGATTCTAGCAGCCTAGTTGGTCATATGCTTTTTTACATAACTTGTTATTCAGTTTATCTGCTTATTTTTTTAAAGATGTTTTATAAGCTTCTATCAGTCTAATAATATTATTAAAAGTTTTGTGCTACCTCTTTACTCAGTATTTCCAAGTAGATTTCTGACTCTTCAATTTCTTCACTTTTCACATCTGGTACTTTTATTGTAGAAAGTAGTTTTTTATTATAGTATAGTATATAATATTATTAATAATTATATATATTTATTATTGTATTTTATATATTTATTATTAGTTATTAGTTATTAGTTAGCTAATAATTATATTGTAATAGTAGATAGATAAAAGGATCTTAATTAGTTATAAAAATATAATATAACCAAATAATACTGAATAACATTTATAATATTACTAGTGTTTTACAAACTCTAAAAGCTTTTATACAAGTTTTATATATCTTAGTATCAAATTATTATATTAAATAGCATAGCATAAGAACTCCAAGATTTCTAACATAAACTCTAAATATCTTTATACAAATTTTAAGTATCTTTATATAGATTCAAGAATCTAAATACAAGTTTCAAGTGTTTCAAATATAAATAACAAATAATATAAATAATATTTCTAGTTGTCTCTATACAATCTCTATTATTATAAATATAATATTATTTTATGTTAGTTGAATCTTCATTATCTCAAATATAATGATATTTAATATTGTTTGAACCCTTACTATTTTGAATATAATATGATACTAGAAATTGTGATACTGAATATCATGACTGATCATATAAAAAATGCATAAAATGCAATAAGTGTAATAAGTATAATAAATATAATAAGTATAATAAGTTATATTTAAAATTAGAAATAGTATTTTAGATTCAAAGAGATAGATAAAAAATAAAGAAAGAAAATAACAGATATTAAATAAATATGTATAAATAATTTAATTAGGTTTAATAGATATATCACATTTGTAAATAATTAATTTTATATTATAAATAAAGCCCAAAATGGCTCTTAGAAGCAGTATGCTTTGTTTATTTTATTAAATAATAAATTTCAATACACTATATTGTACATAATAAATACTAATACTATTATTATTACAAATTCTGTGAACCTCTATAACATTGCTGTTCAAGCCCTTGACTATGTGACTTATTTTACTTGTATTCATTGACCCAAAGTAACTGAAAGCCTTAATCACTTACTAGCTAAATCTAATACTCTCTTTTAAAAAAGTTACTTATTGTACATTATATAATATTTTGAATTGTAAAATAACAGAGTTACAATTATTCAAATCCAACAATAGTATCAAGTAATGTTGCTTGGATTCTTACTATTTATGCTAGATAAAAATATATATATAAAATACTTTTTTCTTTTTCTTACTAATTCTAAGTTTCTATACTTCAATCTAAACTCTTTTACCTTTATTTTTTTATTAATTTTTTTTTTATTTATATAATATCATAGTAGAGACTTTAAAATACAATAAGAAATTTAATTACAGAAAAAATTTCCAAAATAAAGATTTCTAAACTACATTTGTGTTGCTAAAAAATAAATATCCAATGTGACATTACACTTTCTATTTCCTAATGAGTGTTATAGATAATTGTTTTAAATTATTTTCTAGCTAGGATAGGTTGAAGAAAACCTTAAATGAAAGTCAAAATATTATATAAAGCATGTGGTTAAAGTAAAACCTTATAAGAGCCATTTGTTAATTGCTATTGTAGTATTAGAAGTTTGTATAGTTCTTAGAAGGTTGTTAGTAGAAGTAGATATTATTGGAAAGTGAATTTTTGTATATTTAGTTTTAGTAGTTATATTTCAAGCAAGATTCTATTGATGTTGCATGTAAACCATAGGTTTTAATAGTACCAAGTGAGAAGATTGTTGACTAAATTAGTTAAAAGATGTTTGTTTGTTTGTTTAAAAGAACTTTGATATTATTGTAGATAATTATAGAGAAAGTGCCAAATATGGCATATAAGATAGATTGGTAATTAGAATTAGTGTGGTTGGCTGTAAAGTTTGAGATAATATTAAAAATAGAGAGTGCTAGACTGTTAGATATTTGAAGTAAGATGAGTATTAATTAGATTGTATTGAGAATTACTTGGTTTATATTAATATTATTGCCTGCATAGAGGAAGAAATGAAGTGTCTTCAAGATTTGTACATCAGAAACATGTTGTTATTGTATAAAGATAAGAATATTGTATATTAAGATTTTCCATAGTGGGCAGGTTATTTGTAAAGATTTTGATATAAAAGAAGTATTTTTGAGTATCATGTTCTATGGATTTGATTATTTGAAAGTTGAAATCTTAGTTAGATTCTGAGGTATTTTGGAAGTGTTTAAGTGTAGACCAAGAAGAAAGTTCTTGAATTGTAATAGTATTTTTGATAAAGTTATAAATTTTAAATGGTATAAAATGATTATTCTATAGAAAATAAGTTTGAGTATTTGGTAGTAATAGTTCGAGAATGGGTTTGGAAGTTCCTCATTTTGCTAGAGAGTCTGCTTAGTTATAAAATGAATTTGTATATTATTTAATTTTTAAAAATTGTACATTAAGGTTTTTAAGAGTTTTGAGATAATTGCTAAAAAAAATAATATTCTAATTTTTAATATGTAATTGTTTTAAGGAGGAAATGTGTTGCAAGTTTTTAATTGCTGTTTAGTTGTCAAGATGGATTGTAATGATATTGTTTAATGGTATAACTAAAAGAAGTGATAGAACTGCTTCAAGTTCAGTATGATTAGTATCAGCATATAATTTTGTACTTGCATTAAAGTTTATATTAGTATTTGTTTTACAAATCCAGCTTATGCATGATTTAATATTTGGTGTTTGACAGTCTTTAATAGAACCATTAGTATAAAAGATTAAGTTGTCTAAGTTAGAGTTTCTAATTGAGGAGTAAAGTTTGATTAATTGATTTTTATATGAAGTTAATTTAATAGTTTGTTGAATGAGTTGTATTTCAGAAGAAGTTAAATTTATTGAGAGATAAGAAAGAGATAAGGGTTGGAGAGAAGTACGATTGTTAATCTGAATAAGTAAGAGAATTTCATTGAAGTTAATTTGTAGTAAGTTTTTAGTAAGTTTAAGTTAATTGTATGGAATACTAATAGATTGAAAGTTTGAGGTTATTGGAAATAAAGTAGAAGTAATCATAGTAAATTCAGATAAGTGTTAATGAAGTTAGTAAAAATTGGTTTGTTGAAAATGAATTTGTTGTAAAAGAAAGATTTGTTGATTGATATTATAGAAGATTTTATAAGGGAAAAGATGAATTGAGGAAAAGGGAAGAATGTCTATCGAGTTGATGAAAGAGTTTTTGAAAGGAAGATTTAAATGAGGCCAGGTTGTATTGATATTATAATTTTGATTAGAAAAGAAGATTTGTGTGAACCAAGTTGGTTAATGATCTTGTATAGGTTTGTTTGTTCATAAATATATGTTATTCCATAAAAGAAAGCATGTATTGTCTGCTGTTGTAATTTGTTCAAGAAATAGAATTCTGTTGTTTCTTAGTCTTTGAATAGTTAAGTTGAATAATTATGGAGAAAGTACATCATATATTGTTTTATAATTTATAAAAATTTCTGATGATAGTAAAAAGTTAAACAATAAGATATTGTGTTTTGCAAGTTGGCAAAAATGAAATATTAGTATGAAGTTTTGTGTTTTGTGATAGTAAGTATTAAGTATATCTATTGTAAGCTTCAGCTGCCAAATTTTGAGAAGCCAGGCCTTAGTTCACAAAGTGCCAATAGTATTAAGTAAAGGTGTAGAGTAGAGGCCTGCAAATTGCCTATTTTTGAGGCCCGACCTGGCTCACAATTAGGATTAAAAATTTTTTTTAGGCCTAGCCCGCCTGGCTTACAATTAGGATTAAAAAGTTTTTTTTAGGCCCAGCCCAGCCTGCATTTAGGGTTATCATTTTTTCGCTAGCCTGGTCTGGCCCACATATGTTAAATTTTTTTTTTAGCCTAATCCAGCCCACAAAAATTTCTTATATAATTTTACAAATTTTTAGGCCTGCACTGGCCCGCGATTATAAAGTTTTGCAAATTTTTCAGCCTGGCCTGGCCTGGTCTGCAATTATAAAATTTTGCTTCAGGCCCAGCCTGGCCCACAAAAATTTGTGGCCCAGGCCAGGCTGCAGGATCTAACACAGGCCTCTAGTGTAAAGTTGAAAATTCATTCAATATTAGAGGCACTTAATTTTTGTAAAATATTGTTGAGAGTTGGTAAATTAAAGGATAGTAGATTAGTAAGAATGTTATTATTAGTATTTTTTGCTAGTGCTAGTATTTTTTTGGATTAGATAATAAATATTCAGGAGAGTTTAGTTTGAGTATTTTGGTAAATTGGAGTTATTTGTAGTAAATATTTCAGAGAGGGTTGAAGAATAAGATTAAAAAGAGCTGAATTTGTGATAGTGTAATTTTTTTGTATTTAATAAGGTTAAGGAAGTTTTTGATTTTGTTGAAAATAGTATCAAGAGTTGGTTTTGTGGAGCCATTTTTATCATAAAATATGTCTAAATATCAGATAATGTCTTGAGATCTTCTAGAAGAAATAGTTTGGTTATTAACAGTGAGAATAGCTAAAGAAAAGGTAGATCATTTGGGTTTAATATATAAAAAATCTGATTTGGAAGGGTTTATTTCAATATTGTTAAGTTTATAAAGAGTAGATGTGTCATTGAATATATTTTGCATTGTAAATTGGTCTTCACAGTGCCAAGTAGTATCATTCATATAGGCTAATGAAGGAATAGTAATTGTTTGAGCAAGTGTATTAGAAATAATATCAAAAGGTGATTATGCAGATATTTTAAAGAATTAATTTTTATATTTTTGGTTAATAAAAAAAGAATAGGATCATAGTAGATTTTCTAGAGTAAGAGTAAATAGGTTTCTTCTTGCTCTATTTCAGATTTAACTTGAACTGATTATGTTAGACTATAACCAGTAATGATTCTGGCAAGTTGAGAAGTATATAATTCTGTAATGAGGTTTATACTAGGAATTGGAATGCCAATTCATTTGCAGGCATCTTGTAGTCTTGTAATTCTAATTTTATCAAAAACTTTAGATATATCTTGAAATAATATCCAAGTTTCTTTTTTATTAGCTTTGTAGTGTTCAATTGCATTATATAGAATTTGAATTGGAGTATGGATGGAGAAATTTTTGGAGACTGCAAAGTTAAGATTAGAAAGGAGGTTATTGAAAGTAATAATCTTATCTAGTCTGGATATAAAAATTTTTGTGAAAGTTTTCTTAAAGGGTTTGATGATAGATATAGATCATATTTAAGTAAGAGTATAGTCCCAGTTTGATTTTTTTGGAATAAAAAAAATATTGGAAGATTTTCATTCTGTAGGAACTTTTTGAAGTTGAAAACATTTGTTTAAAAAGTGTCTAAAAAGGTTTTGTGCTTTGGAGCTTGCATATTTAATATGTTTATAGCAGATTTCAGAAGGGTTAGCAGCTTTTTGATTTAAAAGATTAGAGATAATCTCTTAGCATTCTTGTTGTATAATTTCTTAAGTAAGATTTTGGTAGTAACTTTCGAGTTCAGGATGTGGTTTGTACAGATCTGAATATTCACTAGTTGATGAAATAGTTTCCAAAGGTTTGAATTTGAAGTAAGTAGTAAAATGCATATGAATTGCATCAAGTATTTCATTATGATTAGTTAAAAGTGAGTTATTTGTTATTAGTCTTTCAATATGTATATTGTTATGTTTTTCAAGAATCTTTTTATAAAAAAGTTTGGAAGTTTCAGAGAAAAGTTTATTTCAATTCTCAATTTTTTGTTTAATTTTATTATAAGTAATTTGATTTTGATGATGATTAAGAGCAGTTTTGGTAAGATAAAGTTTGTTTTAGAGATGAGGAAGAGTAGATGATAGGTTTTGAATTGTATTATCAGAGTATTTAGACAAGTAGTTTTGAAGTAATATGTTAAAATTAGGTGAATTGATATGATTTTTGAGAAAAAGAATTTCTTTGTAGCAATAATAGAGTTAAGAATGTTTAGAAGTATTAGTTTCTTTAATGCCTTTGATAGTATTTACTTTTTTAAAAGGAATATGTTTAGAGGCAGCTTTAATTAGACCTTTGTGAATTTGGTTCCAAATCTTGTTAAGTTGGTTTTGGTTAAAGATTGTAAAAAGTTTAATAAGTAGTCATTGAAGATTTTGTGTTATTTGAGTAGAATACTTTTCAAGAAAAGTATTAGAGCAGTTTTTTCAGAGAAAAATTTTCTTTTTTATTGTTTGTAAGATTTTGGTTTGTTAATTATAATGAAAATTTCTAATGTAATAAGATTATAATCAGATTTTAATAGGTAGTTTTGAAGTATATCAGTATATTCAATGTTTGTAATTGATAGATTGGTCCAGATTTAATCAATTCTACTTTGTATATTGGATCATTAAAAGGTATAATTAGTGTTATTAGAAAAGAATAGTCAATAGATGTCTTTAAATTAAAAACTAGAGAGAAATTTGATAAGTTGATGTTCTGGAATAGATGATTTTTTTAGTAGAAATCTGTTTATGTGGGGATTGAGAACTCCATTAAAGTCACCTATAATTATAATTTTATAAAAAGAATTTTGAGTTAGTGATATTGTATGTTCAAAGATTTTATTACACAATTGTTTTTTTCCTGAGTTGGAATATAGATTTGAAGAATTCTAATAGGAGTGTTTTTGAAGTGTAAATCAAGGCCAATAATATGGTCTTTGTAGTTGTAAGAGCATGCAATATATTTGGATATGTTTTTGTAAATAAGAATTTTCATTCTGGCTTGGTGTGATTTTTGAAAAGAACTTCAAAAACTGAAATAGTTGGGGTTTTGTGTTTTAAGATATTTAGTTTTTTGAGTAAAGAGATATGTTTCTGAGAGGCCTAGAATGTCGAGAGCTTGAATATTGAGCATTTTAGTAAGTGCTAGTTTTTTGTTTGATTGTAATAAACTATCTTTATTTTTAATTTATAAAAGTAATATTTTCACTCTAAAGTAATTTTTATAATCAAAATTATCATTGTATATATTTATTTAATAAAGTTTAATCTATATATTATTATTATCTTAAACTGTTTATCTGCTAATGTGTAATAAAATAAACTACTACACCTTTATTCTAATAATTAATTACTATATTAGATAATTTTATTACTTGGTTATATTATACTAAGAAAGCTGCAATTCTGTAACATTATTAACTGATATTATATAAAACTTTAATGCAAATCTATAATAAGATCACTAAATATAAAAAACTAAGAAACTAAAGAACTAAAAATTTACTTAAAAATTTTTAAATAAAAAAATAATATAAACTTTTAACAGTATTATTAGAATGGTTAAAATTCATAAACCAGTCTTAAAAAAACAGATTAAATAAACTAAATATAAAATATATATATAAAAAAATATAATCAACCAGGTTACTGAATTCTGCTAAAAGAAAAAAATATAAATATATACTATATAGAACTATCTAAATTGATAATCTAACTAAAGTTTGTTAATTTTAAGTAAAAATTAGTAAAAAATATTAGAAAAAATATTAGAAAAATAAATACTAAGATTTAAAAACTTAATAAAAATAAAAATAATGTAATGTAACATATAATTAACTTAAGTACAAATAAAAAAACTATATTTAAGAGTAAAGCTCAGACATATTTATTTGCAACTTAAATCTATCAGAGTAGTCAAAACTCACCTAGATTTGGATAGTTAAAATATAGTTAAACAAGATATTGTATTTGATCCAAAAAATAGTTTATATATTGATTTTTCTAATAGCATAACCAAAAAGTAAACATATATTGAAGTTTGAATATACTTAGTTAAGTAGTCTACATTGTTATCCTATATCTACTTCTTTTAAGATAGTAGGTAACTAGAGTAATCTTAGACAGTGAACACTTTTTGTAACCTCACTTGTTACTGTGTTATAACTAAGTCGGAAGATATTTTATTTTAGAAAACTTAACAAAGAAGATTTAAAGTAATTTGTAATTATAAAAGAAATCATAATTAAAAGTATATGAGAATACTAATAACTGTTTATTTTGGGTATTATAAAATAGTAGTCCATTAATGAAAGAGTATGAAGACTCGATGTTGAACTTGGGGTCCACATCTGTTATTTTTATACTTTTTGGCTATATAGTAAATGTAACAGTCTATATCTTTTATATATACAAGATATTTTATAACTACTATTAATAAAATAAATAAGTTATGTTTGATATATAAAATAAATAAAATAAATAAACTAAATAATATATGTAAACTAAATATAATATAAAATATAGATGCTTCAAATCACATATATTTGATATGTATAACATTTCTTGCAATAATTATTCAACTAATCAGATTATAGTTTTCTTATTAATTTGTTATTAGATTTGATCTTGGAATCCTGTGATCAGAAATAAATGATCTATACCTCATTAGAACCGTCTTAGTAAACTGATTTGAATGGTAGTAGATTCATCAAATTCTGTCTAGTGGTTTAAAAGTTATAGTTATTTTTGTAGATTAACAATATATATATTTTTTGAAATTAAGGTGAGGTTTTGTTTATATCTTTATTAATTTGTTAAAGATGCTTTTAGAGGCTTCTTTGGATATAAATTACAAATATATTCTAATTACAAATTTGTTACAAAAGTAAAGCTCAGACTATAGAAAAAAACTAACTGTTATCTATCTAATTTATTTGTAACCTAAACCTACTAGAGTAGTTAAAACTTATATAGATTTGATAGTATAAAATGTTGTTTGTAAGATAACTATAAAGTATTTAGTAGTTGAGCTATAAATTAATTTTATATAAAGCATAACTAAGTGGTGAACAAGTATTTGAATCAATATATTTTAAGCTTGATAGTCTACTGTTAACCTGTAGTTTTTTCTTTAACTACAGTGATATCAGAAGCTGTTCAACTATAGTATGATGACTATAACTTGACAGATTCTATACAAAAGTCTACACAAGACTTAACAATTTACAGAGTGATTTGGGATTTTAAGGCAGAGGCAACAATAGATAGTATATGAAGATACTAAATATTGCATTCAGTTTA
>CAJVQA010005923.1:0-15509 GCA_910591915.1 Cetraspora pellucida
TATATTAATATGTACAACTAAAATTACTAATAAAGATATGAGCAAGGCCTCACCTTAATACCAAAAAAAAAAAAAAAGATAAGTAAACTAATATAATATGAAATTTAAAGTTATGTTTAAAGAAAAGACCTATTGCAATAGCATATTTAGAAAAGTTAAATGTTTTGTAAACATATAGTTTAAGATGCTTTTGAATCATGATAGTTGTTTTAGCTTTATAGCTATTGGTATATAACCAATAATAAGTAAAATGTTAAGATTTAAAAATTTAGTATGTGTATTGTTTTGTAAGATTTTAGTTTCTGTAATGCTAATAATATTAATACAGTTATCCTTCCATATAATCATACAGTTGGGCACATAGTAATTTTTTTAAAAAATGTGCTTATAAAGAAGTTATGCTTATATGGAGGGTTATTTCTTATAAATTAAATTGTAACTTAGCTTAAACATAAATGTGATTATATATAATGTGATTATATGAGAGGTAACTATATGAAGGAATAACTGTATTATAAAATAGGCAATAATTCTCTTATTTTGTTGTTTTAAATTATTATTATATTCTTATATATTATGTATGTATATTAACAAATAGAGTAGTTTGTATAAGATAAATGTAGATATTTTAGCTGTTAGTACTTAAGAAGCAGGTTGAATGTAATTATTGAAGTGAGAGCTAGAGGATGTATAGTTTCTGGCAATGAGTTATCAAGAAACAGTTGATCAAGTGAAGATAAGTAGATATAAAATAAAGTGCTGTATAATGTTGTTAGTAAAAGTAAATGTTTGTATAGTTTATATTAAAAAGATTAAATAAGATAATATTTATATAGAATAGAGTCTGAGAAGTCAGTATATATATATAGTTCAGTTTTGTTTTAGTTAATAGATATTTTAAAACTATGCTTAAAAAAATGTTTTTAAAGATAGAATAAAAATTTTTAAATGTTATATAGTGATATATAGTAGATAGATTATATAATAATAAGAATTTGTTATAACATGTATTTGTTTTTGCAGAAGATAAAGTGTTAGAAACAGTAATTTGAAATGAGTTGTCTTTTACAAGGTCATTCATTATTTGAAGCTTGGCTTGCATAGCTATAAAGGAGGTTATAGTTTGTCTTATATATTGAATTTGATCATTATTAACTTGGTTCTTTATATAAATAGGCTTTATCATCTGCTTACTTATATTATTTTTCTTACTAACTACTAAGCATATATCTCTTAACAAGGTAGTAACTGCATTTATAGGGTTTGTAGAAGACAAATTTATTAAAAAAAAAGTTCTTTAAGGAAGAAAGTAAGAAAAATATTAAGTATGATATTTGAAATTTGTCTTGTAATATTTTGTATATCTCTGAATAGGCTGTTTCTTAGTAGTAAGTATTGATTTGTAGATATGTTAAAGATTTGTCAAGAAAGTTAAAGAATGTTAAAACTCTTGCTAATAGTTCAATACTAATAAACTTAGAAATAATAAGTTCTATTGCTTTTTGTTTGTCAAGTTTGTTGATATAATAGTTTTGTGCTGCAATGTTTTAATATAAATTAAGATAAAAATAAAAATAGTAGTTGTGATGTTTGGGATTGGTTAAAATATTGTTGATCTTGCAAGCAGATTTTTTCATTTCTGTTACAAGCTCATCAAGAAGAGTAGTGGAAATTTGTTTGTTAAAAGATGCTTTATATTTGTTGTTTTTGTAGAATATAGATGAATCAATTTTAGGTTGTTTTCAAATTTCATTTTCTTAGTTTAAAAACTCTACATATAATTTTTTAAAGATGTTATTTAGTAATTGTAAAAAGTTGTATTGAAATTGAAAATTAGAAGTTGTAATAGGTAAGTTTGTATTTTTGGGTTTTTTTTGGGTTCTTTTTTTCTAGATAAAAATAAGTTTCTTCTTTATAAATAAGAATATAAAAGTTTATTAATTTTATTGTTTTATTTTAATATTCTTAAAATTATATTTTAGTAGATAAGATTTTTTTAAGATAAAGAATAAATTTCTATTGAATTTGATATTTTAAAAAGTTAAATACTTTAATATTTGGATAAATTATCAGTTGTATATTGAAAAAAATTGTTTGAATCATTGTTTTAAATAATCTAAAGAGTTTGTAAGAGATGTAATATTTAGTTTTTAGTAAAAAAATGTTTTTGAAATATTAAAATCAAGATAAATATTAAATTTGTTATTAGATCTAATTATAATATTATTTTTTTTTGTCAAAATTAGATACTTTTGATATAATATTAAATCTTTTAGAGAAATTTTTAACAAATTTGATACAATTAATTACTTAGTAGTTGTTTAAAAAATATAAATAAATATGAGCCAAATTGATACAAACTTGAAGTTAATTTTAGTTGATATATAAAGAAATAGTAACTAAAAAGACAAAGATTTTAGAGTAGTTGAGTTTTGTAAAAAAAATTGTTATAAAGGGTGTGGTGACCTAGTGAAGTGGTCAGGTTGTCAACCCTCCAAGTGGTAGGTTGGGTGTTTAAATCCCATTGACAGCAAAAATTTGGATAATCACCTATGTAATATTTGTATTACAGCAACTGTTACTAATGATTGGATTAGGATACCTGTAATGATGGTCGCACCAGCATGACTGGTAGGTCATGGGGCATTCGTGTAACAGGTCATGTGACATTGTCCTTTGAGACAAGGTTGTAGTTACATGAAGGAATGCAAATCGGCAATAGGCAGTGTAAACACTAGAAAGTTCTTATGGTCGTATAAATCTGTTGAAATTGGGTAACAAGAAGTTCATTTGGAAAGACCTGAGTAGAGAAGTAGCCAAATCTTTGATGGCCCTACTGTAAAGGCTAGCTATATGAAACAGATACCAAGATCGAAGTAGCCAAATAGGCAAAAACCTCTAAGTAGGGGGTACCACCAATCAGGCTGTCAGATCAAGCCAGAGGAAATGAATATTGGGCTGACCTGATATATCAATGGACTGGTTGTAAGTTCTACCAGCCTATTTGGATTGGGAGTTTGGTAAACTAGCAAGGGTATACTAAAGTATTTTGGATATGCTATGAAGTAGATGCTAGGGTTTGTATGAACTCTACAAGGGCATAACGGTTTAATAATCAGCCCTGACTGCAAATATTGATTCTGTCATAGCAATATCTAGGTTAGCTGTAAAAATGGGTACAGAAGGCTCTGGGGGGTTTACCTCGAGGATAAATTAGTCCTAAGGTTGAGGACAATGGTCTGGTACATCTGAGATAACCAGTGATGTTAACACAGGTTACAGGTTCAGAGGGTTTAAAGTAGAACACCCAAGCAGGAGTGTTAGATATAGCAATTGGTAGGGAACCTTCGGGTAGACTCCTTAAATAGGTAATATAGAAAAGTTACACATGTAGCCAATTGTACGCTCTCCTGTAGTAGTTCATTGAACCACAATACTGATAAGTGATTAATAAAAATCAAAAGACCAAAAAGGTCACCTTAATAAAAAAAAAATAAAAAAATAAAAAAATAGTTATAAATACTAAAATAAGTTTTTTGATAGTTTCTTTAAATATATTAAAAGAAATAGTAATTGCTTTATTTGTATTAAAATTAATTTGTTAGATAAACTTAATAAGAAATTCAGATTTGTTTTCAGCTATTTTGTGAATGATATAATAAAAGCTAACTTTAAAAGTCTTTTGCTTAGAAGTTTTAGAATTGATTTTTTTACAAAAATAAAAATCATATAAATAAGATTTAAGAAAATTAAAAAATTTTTTTAAAAATTTTGTTTGAAGTTGTAATTTATCTTTTATATTATTAAAAATTAAAAAGTTAACAAGTTAGTCAAATATTAGATTGACTTTAATTTTTTGTTAGTTATTAGTAATATTGGTTTGTGTTAGCTGTTATTGTTATTTGTTTATTTATTACTATTGTTTATTAGAATAAAGTAGGTTTTGGTATAATGATTATTGTTGTTATTAATGTTGTTAGTTGTTATTATTACTAATTATATTATTGTTTAAATATATATTATTTGTGATATTATTGTTGCTATTAGATAAGATTGTAAAGGTAAGTTTAAATAATAGTGAGTTGTAAGAATTGATTGTTTGTTGAAGTTTTTAAATAAATTTAGAAGAAGAACTTAATTGTTAAATAGATTGTTGTGTATTAGTACAAGCTTTGTGGTAAAGTTTATCATTATATAAGGTCACACCTATTGCTAGATAGTGTTAGTTGTTTATTTCTTTACAGAAAATGGGTAGATTGCATTTAGTACAAAGATGGTTATATATAGTAAACAAAGATAATACTATAAATGATAATAAGACAAACTTAGTAAAGTTTGCAATACTAAAATTTTTTTGTCTTTAAGTTTTTTAATAATATTTGTAGTTTCATATTGTTTGTATATTTGATTAATTGTTAAGATAAAGTATATATATTATTTATTACTAAAACATGTAATAACAGAACTAGATTCAAATAATTTAAAGTAATAACTACTTTTAATACTTCCTCTAAGTTTAGTAATATTACAATTATTAGTTTATTTGTTTACAGAAATAGGATATAATAAGATTATTGTATCTTTATGAATATTAATTTCAAAGTTTTTAGAATATTTCTGATAAAAATAATCAAGGTTGATAATATCAAATACAATTGTTATAGAGATTAACATTTTGGTTTAAAAATAAATTGTTAGATATGTTTTTTTTAAAAAAATTTGTTCTGTTTAAGGATTTTTAGACTAATTAAAAAAGTTAGAAAAAGAGTTTAGATTTTAGATAAGCTAATTAAATATTTAAAAAATTATAATAAGTAACAAAAAAATAAAATTTTCAGAACAACTTAGTAAGTTTTTTCTAAAATTGTTAATAAAAAAACTTATAAAAAATAAGTTTTTGTTTTTATTTTTTGTTTATATCTCTATAAGTTTTAGTCTGTTTTAAATAAATTATATATCAAAATATCTATCTTAGTGAGCAAACAACTTTTAAATAAGTATAAAGATAGATTTAATTAGTAAAATTATATATAAATAAACAAAAATCAAAACCAATTTTTAAAATTTTTTTAACAACTAAGTATTATTGAAATATAAAACTTAGCTGCCTAGAAGAAGAAAAGTGTATTGAACAACTTTACTTAAAAAGTTAAGTAAGGTTTACTTAATAGAAAGTTGAGAAATGATTAAATATTTTTTTGTAGTTTTGGTATATAATTCTATAAATTAAAAAATATTTATTAATAAAATTATAACATTTTTTTATAGTATAAAAATTTTAATATTTTATTATGAATTGATTTCTAATTTAGTAATTTTTGGTAGAAATTACAAATAGCAAAACTGAATGTATAAATAGAAATGTTTATTCTGTATTTTAAAACTATATATATATTGTAGTATATTTTATTTTTTTTATCAACTATTAGAAATGAAGAATATAAATAGCAAAAAGATAAAGTTTATAAAAATATTTTTAAACAATATATTATATATTCTAAAGTATATATATTTTATATTATTTAAAAATATTAAATACTTTTTAAAATTCAAACAAATTTGTCTAAAGAACAAATTTAATATTTTAAAAAAAGCATCAAGTGCAACATTATAGATAAAATAAAACTTTATTTTTTTATTTTTTATATAGATAATTAATGCATTTAATTTATTTTAATATAAAATATTTAAATTTAGGTTTAATTTTTATTAATTTTACCAATTTAAGTATTAATGTTAACAATTTTCAACAATTTTTTTTTGTTAAGAAAGTTCACCTCAACTATAAGTATTTCATTTATAGCAAAATTAATACATCGCCAACCTCATCTCTATAATAAGTACTCTATAATTTATCGAAAAATCATAAGCAATAATAGTTTCATAATAAATAAATTGTGTTGCTGATATTCCGATATGAGAACTGATTATTTAATTATTTGATAAATTTTTGTAAATTCACATAGATGAATTGAAAATAAAGTAACTTTGTTCCAATATGTATCAGAATTGAATATTCATCAACTGCAAAATTTCATCCATGGCTAATTTCTAAATTACACCTAAACCTTTAACAGTCAAAATTGCTTGTTAGAATTCATAATGTATAAAGAGCTCGTCAGATACTTCAGAAATGATCCATAGGTGATAGATAATGCTTATTGGTATCACAAAACCAGATCCAGATTTCTGTGTATATATTGACAGTATAAAATCAGCCAAATTATTTTTCAAGATTATAAAGAAATCGATGTATTATTTAGGCAGATTACAGGAAATATAATCATCAACTTGACATTAGCCTTCTACTTTTTCGTATAATACATGCTGTTCCTATAACTATTTTCACAATATACCATGTTTTATTGTCTTTCATTCCTTTCATTCCTTTCATTCAGTCTTGACGATTTCAAATGGGTAAGTAGTTATTGCATCATGAATATAGACTATTTTCACGTTGAATAAAATTTTTTTTTCTTGTGGATCAATGCGATGATCCAAAGTAAATTTTTTTATAGTATTGAGTCTGGCTACAATTATTTTGGTTAATTTTTATTGATAAAGCATTTGATAAGAATCTTGGCGAAAAAGTTTATCTCTAAAAGGAAATAAAAAATTTTCTTTTTAGCTCCTTGATTTCGACCTCATTAGTACTACGTATGACTTATCAATTCTTGTATTTATGCAAAAAAAAATATTTTGGGAACGAGTAGGATGAACCATCTTATTCATTTCAATATATAGATAGTGTCATTACTGTATTATTATTGTATTTATTCGTATGTTTCATTAAGAGTTTTTTTTTAAGAATCATTAGTAAAATTTCGTGAGGAACATTTTAGATTGGCACAAAATGTGTTTTGTGTAAATATTTTATCATTATATAATATAAAATACGGTCAATTCTTCTATAACGAATTAACAATTATGAAAAAAAAGTTGTAGAAAATTATTATGCTTCTTAAGGGCCTAAAATTTTGAGTTCGAGTCGATTGTATATAATTATTATTTTAAATTTGACTTATCATTCACTTGTAATGATATACATATTATTTGAGTGACGATATTTACTTTTAATAGAAATGTCTTAAAACCAAGTTGCAATTCGTTGAATGATTAAATTTTAATATTATTCGAATCATAAAATATTTTTTTATTTAAAAGTATACGTATACTGTATTATTCAAAAAGAATAATTTTTACAGGTTTCTCTTATCGGCACTAGTCTTTAATTGTTAAAAATGCAATCACATACAATTAAGTAAACAAAGTCACCATCAATAAATTATTTGGTACGCCCGATAATAAATACAAGTCGAACAATGTTTAAGTCGGATTTCTGTAGCTTTAATAGTTAGTCCAAAAAAAGCACCGATCTTATTACAAAATTATGAGATAATTCTTATCAAACAAAAAAGAGTAATTTATCGAGTAAATAATAACTGATGAGAATAGACTAACGCTAAATGTCATTTATCGAGTACATATAAACACAGATAATAACTGGTGAGAATAAACTAACGCTAAATATCTATTAAAATAAAAAGAGAAAATATCGATATATACTATTAAATTATAGAACTGGTTTAGAAACTGGTGTTTTTAAATCTAAAAATTTTATAAAGCAATCAAACTTACACTGCATTCAGTACCAGATGTGATACCATAAAAATCATGCAGGGTTTGCATCACATCGACATCTAAAACATATAAATGACATATTTAAAAACATTCTACATCTATTTGTCACCTCCAGATACTGAATGTCTACTGTTACGGCAATCAAAAGATTAAACAACAGCGCCCAAAATGTGTGCATCATATGTCAAAATTTCGCTTCACGTTTGATGCGAAAATATTTCAGTATACATAAATTACGCCATTGTATAAGAATTCAAAAAATTTACTACTGCTACGAACCAGTTTAGAACTAACATGTGCCTGTTATCTAACGCTTAGTCTAAAGTATTAATACGTAATCTGTATATCTATATGTACACATTTTTTTCCATTGTGCAGAGTAGGTGATACAAAAAAAAAATCGACGGCATACGTAATAATAGTATATCGATATAGCTAATATAATAGTTAATAGCATTAAGTATTTAACGGGAAATTTTTATTTGAAATTTTAAATACGTAATTTTTTGAGTTGAAAACTATATGTACAAAGAATAATTTATAAATGTTATTTTCTCTCAACGTTAAAAATTGTCCATATAATAAATGCAGAAAAGAGTAGTGATTTTTTAGTTTACTAATTAAGCTAATAGTAGAGACAAATATTTAAATTTAACCGAAAAATCTGGGAATCGTATCAAGCTGTGCCAACTTCCCTTCTATATCCGTTATCGATAATTGAGGCAAGCTATAAATATAAATATATATATGTTAGCCTATCAGGTAATAAATATAGATAATAAATATGAGTACTATATATAAATATGAACTAACCTTTAACATCTCTTTATCCATAGTATTAGAGTTATACTGTCTAAATTCTTTTCGCCTTGATAAATTTTCTTCCCATATCCTCTCACTTTCTTGTCGTTGTTTTGCAGTTTCACCACCTAACCCAAACACTTGAATTTCCAAAACTTCAAACGGTATATCAAAATAAGTTCTTGTTGCAGATAATTTAAATGCATGACGGGACCCCTTAAGTGAATCATTCCTATAAGTGCCATTTTGCAGAGTATTATCAAGTTGTAACATAAATGAACCAGAGAGCTTATTATCTAATCGGGAGGTTTTACGAGTGATATCTGTACCACCAAAACCTATACCAAATGAGGTATTGTAATAAACATAATTGGAATTATGATTTGTGGCGGGGAATGATTCGTAAGTGGGGAAGATTTCAAATAATAAACATTCATCAGAACCAAATGCTTTAGAAGAAGACCATGGATCTGAAATATATGCCCCCAATAATATTGTATCATTTTCATCATTATTACCAATACTATCATCAGTTACTACAGCATTAATTAACATAAGAGTAGGACCATGATATTTAAATACATTGGCAGAAAAACTGCTCATACTGAAACCATGTTTAGTGCTGGTGTATAAACGATTCCACTGACGACGATTCATTGCATGATCAGGTAAAGGCATCCAAGACAAAATAGCCATATTTATAGGACTTAAAAGATCCGATTTTGAATCTAATGCGGGTAAAGATCGTACGGGAGGACCAAAGAATATAGAATCCTTGTGTGAACGAGATAATGTCTGACCAATAAAAAATTGACCATAAAAAAATGAAGACCATGAACGAAACATATTCGGAGCATTGCGACATATGAAGGACTTAAATTTTGGCCAAGTTATAAACGTTGTATCCGGTTTTGAAATACTATAAACTATTGGGGTTACTGCGTCACGGATTTGAGAAATGTTTTTAAGAGAAATCATATTTGAGAGAATTTCCATGAAATTTTCGGATTCTGCATTTGCTGTTGTCATTTCACATGTTGTTACCCATACAATAGCTGTTAATACGTCAATTAAATCTTGACATTTTACTTTCGGAAGTTTAATAGTGGTGATGGTGGTGGTGTCTTTGCCCAGAGATAGAAATTCTTTACAAGATTCATCGTCTTCCCATGTTGCAAATGATTCAAACAAAAGTTTTGAATAATCTTCGTCGATAACATTTTTAGTTTTATCACAATATATGGCGATAGCTTTTACCAGTCCATTAAAAGTGAGAAGTGTTGGTGTGTGGTCCAGACTCGGATAATTTGCAAGGTAAGAGAAAGAGCGAAATATTAATGGACCCACGCCAATATTATCAGTGAAACTTAGATATTTCTGTTATTTAAGATAAATGGTATTGTTGGTATTGTTTAAAAGTTTTATAAAAAGATTTATAAAAAGTTTTATAAAAAGTTTTATAAAAGGTTTATAAAAAGATTTATAAAAAGATTTATAAAAAGATTTATAAAAAGTTTTATAAAAAGATTTATAAAAAGTTTTATAAAAAGGTTTATAAAAAGGTTTATAAAAAGGTTTATAAAAAGTTTTATAAAAAGATGATATAATAAATTTATTTACCACAAAAGATTCTTCGTCAATATGAGCAATTCCATTTTTGCTCACAGTGCAAATACTATCAAAGCAAGTTTTTAGAGAGTAACTTTCGATTTGACTAAAATTTTTTTTTAATAATTCGGAGGATATCCTATCTGGTATACTTCGTATAGGTTTTTTTGTCTGTTCTGTGGAATTGATGTGTTGCGACTCACTACTAAGTGTTATACCCATTATCTTTTAAAGGCTCTAAAGGCTGAGGGTTATAAACAATTCGAATTTTTTTTTTTCAAAAAGAAAAAATGAAAAAGAAAAAAAAAGCAAAAATTTAAGGCTTGGATTATTTGGAAGTTTACGTATAAATTATCGTTATATATAAATTATAAATAAGGTTTTTTTTTTTTTTATATATAGTAAAGTGTAATCTACTGTATCTTGTCGAAGAAGGAATATCAATATTAAAAAAGGAATAATCACTAAAATATATAATTCTATAGTTGACTTTTTCTGAAACGGAATGTTAACTACGGAAAATAAAGAACATGTCTTAACAATTTATTTGCGGAGAAGTTAACCTACACCCTTAATTTTTATGGAGTTTGCGGAGTTGTTATCTTCTATATCTACTGTATGCAATTACGTGAACATGCGTGAGACTATTTTTCGCGATCTTTACACTTAAAATCAACATTACATACTGTATATATATATATTTAAATTTAATTCATGACACTGTTTTGCATAGTACATAAAAAAATTATTGTTATATATTTCTTTTCTTTCATTCAATTTAGTTTGCAGATGATTATTAAACTATGTTAAATGACTACGTATCTTTATACGTAGAACACGTTTATGTATCTGGTATTGATTATTTAGTTATATAGCGCCTCATTAACAATTTTGTTTAGCATACAGGAATGGCCACACTAAGCTTATGTTTTGTATCACATGATAGTCACTCCGCTTTTGTAATCCCGCAGGTGCCAATCAAAATTTTAAATTTTGCGGTTTTTTTGATTACGTGTTAATAACAGTTAATAAATATTGTATTAATAAATATTGTATTTGTAAATCATGTATCATGAGGCCAAGTTGTTTCTACGACCGATGTTTACCTTTCGCACGATTGCTAAAATGGAAGTCCTAAATTACACACGGGCTTAATGTGCAATAACAATATCGATATTAATACAACTGATGAGTCATTGTCTGGTCTATTATGCAGGGTACAATTAAGAATTTTTCTCATGCGATAAATTATTACTACGTAAAACAATGAATAATTTTCTTAACTTATATTAATAATGCTACAAATATTTTTCATAATATCATAATTCAAATAAAGAATGTGTTCTCATCACCTGATTTTTCTTTTTTTTTTCTTTGGAGAAAATGAAAGGAAATGAAAGGTTAAATGATTCTCTTCATTAATAGTAATAACCTGAGGGGTACTCCGATTTATTGCTATCATCAGATGCTTCATTTAACAACTAACAACTTTAAGATCTACACGATAGATATTCAATTCATAAATGACACTATCCTAAAGTGTGTTCGGTAACTCTTTCGTATTGTGAATGTAAACTTTGTTATGCTAATCATGTTATTATAAATTACATGAATTAGTAATCGTTAATAATTCTATCTAAGCGTCATTTTTCAATTCATAAATAACGCTTTCCTAAAGTGTGTTCGGTAACTCTCTTCCGTATTGTGAATGTAAGCTTTGTTATTGCTAATCATGAGATTATAGATTAGTAATTGTTAATAATTTCAACACAATATGTATTAAACGATTATCCCTGTCCTTATTATTTGGATATGAAGATGTCATACTAACGTCTATATTAGTGGATATCATCTCCAATAAAACTTTCTTTTTGTGATCGGTAATTAAATAGTGTATTTCGGAGATAAGTGGAATTTGTTTCGGAATTCAAGCATAAGAGAAACGAAATGTTTGTCTAAAATGTTTGTCTGAAGACAGATTATGCCGTAATTAGTTATGACATCAAGCTCATAGTTTTGCTTACATCCTTTGTCCGGTGACTTCCCTATTCCCCGAAATTAATTTCTTTGTTTTGCCATATTCGAAACTTGAAAATATGATTGGTAAAATAACTTAAATCCGAAACACCTTAATGCAGTAATGCTTATATTACCATTACATATCGATATTTTTTTAACACAAAATGGCCTGAAGCGCAATTATGTAGAGATTTATCCGTCGAAAAAATTCCTACCGCTACCCGGATATTATCGTTATTAAATTATTGGTTATCGTTATCCGAGTAATTGATTATAGCATAGCCAATAGCGATAATCATAACCATAATTTATTATCGTTATAGTCAGTATATATAGTCAGTATAGTCGGATAATAAATTAACAATTTTTACCCCAGGTATGTACAATCTTGAAGTACAATGATTTGATCGACTAATGGTCAATCATTCTCAAGCTTTTTATCTCGACGGGTTTTTTATGGTAATATCTGCACCCATATGATACGAAATCACTCTTAACTCAGGTTTCACTTTGTCGTATTTACTATTTAAGTTGAAAAAACCTAGTGTTACAAACTTATCTTCTTTCATATAATTGCATTAATTGGTTATATGTATTCTCAACCTTAATGGCTTGAATATCATTTCGACACTAACTAATTACATAGAAAAAGAACGATCTCTGTTAATCGAATTGTTAGGGAGTGTTTTCAAACACCTCCCTTTTGCACTTAATTGATTAATAACCTTCAATTGATAATAATGAAATGTTCATTTTTTTAACCAAAGATAGTCGTTAGACCGTTTTTGAGCCAATCAAGCAACTTATTAAATATGAATTTTAAATGGCATAATCGTCGGTTGCTCTAAGCGAATATATATAAAGTATATACTATACGTAGTATGGTTATACCATCTATTACGTACGCACGACATATCGTTCATTTGCTGTACAATTACGTACGCACCGCATACGTACAGGTACGTATGTTAAAGTAAATTCTCTTTTTAGTATAAATTCCCTTTGATCACTAATAATGATAATAATTTCTTTAAAGTCGATATCGAAAAGTTTCAATCTTAACTAGTAGGTAAGTCCGTAAGTCCGGAGTGTGAATAGATGGTATATAGTGCCATTTATAGTTTAGTATCGGTATGTACTGTTTATCAACTTGTTTAATATCTAAAAAAATATTAAGAGAGTATCGTATAAAAAGATAATGTGGTTATTCAATAAACACTAAATCACGCCCGTGGTTTTCAAACATATTTTTTAATAGTTAAAATTTGGGGTTCGGGACCTAACTGTAGTAAATATATAGGTTTAAATTTAGTTATGGTAAGTTTTTAGAGGGCGATAACCATTTTATTTATTACAATCCGGTATTGTATTTATCGTATTTGCGCGTAATAACGCGCAGGGGCGTTTTTTTCGAGCCATGGCCCGAATTAAGTTTAATTTAGGCCGAAATTCGAAATTACACCCTGCACGTTATTACACGCAAATACAGTATTATTTTGGGATATAACAATTATAGTATTGAATACTATTGGTGTGATAACTCTAAATATAATTGGCTGCTAATATAGGGTCGCCATGATGACGGGTCGTCATTTATAATTTTCCTTTAAATATTACCAAAATATAATTAAATTATTTTAAATTATTTTTTTAACTAAATATATCTATTTATTATATCTGATTTTTTAAACAAGTTTTTTTGTTTATCTTTATTGTTTTTAAAAAAAACATATAAATCTAATATAAAAATTAATAAAATTTTTTTTTAAATTATTAAAAAAAAATTAATATATAAAAACTTTATTAGCTATTTAAAACAACAATTTTTTTATTTATATAATAGCAAAATAAAAACTTTGTAGTATATAAAAGAAAATTTTTATACTAAAAATTTCAAATTACATTTGTATTATTTAGTTAAAAATATTATTCTTTAAAAAATATCTATTATAACATTACATTTTTTATTTTCTAATAAATGTTATAATTAATTATCTTAAATTAATTTTTAACTAAAATAAGTTAAAAAGAATCTAAAATATTTGTCCTGTTATTTATATAATATGCATATTTTTATTAGATTTAATATTAGCATTAGTGTATTATTATAATTAATGTTTGAATTTAAATAATTTATTAATTCAAAAATAATTGTTTATTAATAAATTTATTTTTATTTATTTATTATCTTATTATTTAAATAATTTATTAAAATTATTTATTAGTTTTAGTTTTTGCAAAAAACTAAATTAAAGTGTAATAATCTAGTGAAGTGAACAAATTGTTAACTTTTAAGTAGCAAATCTAAGATTCAATTTCTATAAAAAATAAAATTTAAAAATTATAACTATATTACAATAACTGTTTTTTGTTAATTAGTTGAATTTAAATATTTGTAATCTTAAATATACTAAATCAGATTTCATTTAATATTAAAAGCAGGAGTATTTATATAAAGTGTAACATTACATATATATAAAAGATATAAAAAACTAATGTCATATAAGATTTTAGTACAAATTTGTAATAAGATTACTAAATATAAATAATTAAAAAATTAAAAAAAAACAGAAGTTTACTTGAAAATTTTAAGTAAAAAGATAGCACAAACTTTTGATAATGCTGTTAAACTAATAAAAATTTATAAAACATTTTTAAAAGAATTATTAAATAAACTAGACAACAGGTATATAAGAAAAGCATATATACCAACTAAATTACTAGAATTAACTAAAAAAATATATATATATAAATATATTATACTGAGCTATCTGAATTAAAGTTTAAAGAATCTTATTAGTTCTGAATAGTAATTAGTAAAAAAAGATAAAAAAGATATTAAAAAAATAGATATTAGAATTTAAATAAATATTACAAAAATAAAAGTAATTTAACAGTTAGTCCTAACTATAAGTATTAGTTTTGATCATAGTACAACTGAGTAAGCTGTAAATAGAAATACAAAAAGCTTTAGAATTTACTTTGAGAATAACTGTTCTAAAGTTAAAATAAGGACTAAGTTTTATATAATCTGATAAAATTAATATAAGAGTTACTGAATCAGAGTTTAAAATAAAACATCCAATATGAATATTAGATATAACAACTAATAAAAAACTTTCAGACAGACTTCTTAAATAAATAATATAAAAACATTATACTGTATATATAACTAGTTATACATTTTTCTATAATAGTTCAATATAAATATATATTTGACAAAAGTGTTAATAAAATTAAAAGACCAAAAAAGTCATTTTAAGTTTACAAAATAACTTAATATGTTTTTAAATATTACTTTTAATATAATTTAAAAATAATTAAATATTATTTGGGGTGTGGCGACCTAGTGAAGTGGTCAGATTGTCAACCCCCCAAGTGGTAGGTTGGGTGTTCAAATCCCATCGACAGTGAAAATTTGGATAATCACCTATGTAATA
>CAJVQA010005924.1:0-15504 GCA_910591915.1 Cetraspora pellucida
TATTGTTTTATAATTCAATTAAATATTTCTCAAATTTTGTAAACTAAATAGTGCAGTATCTCTAATAAGAATAATAAGATTGAATTACTTAGTTTTTTAAAAGATAAAGAATAAAGATAGTCTCTAATAATTAGATAGTTAAAAATCATAATGAATGAGTTTGAAATTTCAAGAATTAAATGTTACTTTACAGACTCGAGGGACCTTCAAATCACGTAATACTATAAACTCGTTTACAATCGAAAATATCAAAGTTATACTTCAAAATTCAAAAAAAAAACAATTGCAATTTGTAAAAGATTAAATAAATAAAGTTATTTTAATATTTTGCAAATATATTATCTATAACAATAAAAATATTTACTATTTGTTTAACCAATATTATTAATAAAGTTTTTGATAAATTAATTTGAACAAATTCAATTTGGAATTTTGCCAATATGTATAATCAAAAATACCTGTTAAGTAAATTTTTAAATGAAAACACAAGGTTACGAACTACAAACTAAATAGTTTGTTAAGCATTAAAAAAATTTATAAATTTATAATATGAACTTTCTTCATCCAGAAGAAAGCAACATTCTAATGCCTTCTTATTACTGGAATTAATTTCAAATAAACTATTTAGATTGATGAAAGCTTTTTTATAATCACCAATTGCAGTATATGCTTGAGCTCAAATACTCAATATCTCTTCATTTTTGTGATTAATTTCTAATAATCTATTCAGATCGACTAAAGCTTCATCATATTTCTCAATTTTAATATATGCTTGAGCTCGAATATACAATATCTCTTCTTCATTATTTGGGTTCATTTTCAATAGTTCAGTCAAAAAGTTAATCATTACTTCTCTTTGAAATTATAACACAACATTATTATTTAGATAAATGCCTAAAAATTGATTTAGATCGTACAGAGCTTCTTCATGCTTGCCAAGTTTATAGTATATTTTAGCATAAAATTTCAACAAATATGGGTTATTCGGATAAATGGCTAACAATTTATTTAGATTGTTAGAGCTTTATTATGCTTGCCAAGTTTATGGTATTCTTTGGCATGAAATTTTAACAAGTACAGGTTATTTGGATAAATGCCTAACAATTTATTTAGATCATCCAAAGCTTATTATGTTTGCTGAGTTTATGGTATTCTTTAGCACAAAATTTCAACAAGTTCAGATTATCTTGAAAAATGACTAATCATCGATTTAGATTGTCCAAAGCTGCTTCATTATATCTGAAAAGTATTCAAAATGAATTTTAACAAATATTTGATGCTTTGAAAATTCAATAAATGTATTATACCTGGTACTCTCAAGAACTTGCTTTTCAGTCATTAGGAAGACTAATGTATTCTCTTTAAGAATTTGAAAAAAGACAATTGAAGTGTGTTCTTACTAACTATGTAATGTAGGAAAAGAGTTACGTTCTTACTTTGGCTTTTATAATATGATCATGCCTAAAGAATAGTGACATAAGCTATTGTTTTTACATGCAATTTCTGAAAAAATTATTTTCTATATATTTAAAGAATAATCTGTCTTGCCATAGATAAAAAGAATAAGAGAGAATAAATGAGTCAATTTATCATATTTCAGTTCAATAATTTCTCATTTAAACAAAATTAAAAATATATAATACTGTTAAAAGATCTACAATATACTATTTTTATATTAATATTTAATTTGGAAATATATAAGTAAAAAGGCATATAAACAATGAATTAATCTGACTATATAGTCTGTTATATAATATTTTTTTCAATATATAAGCAGTATAATAGATAATTAGCATACAAATAATTAAAAGCTCTACATATAGATATATTTATAACAAGATAAAAGTAGTAGTTAACTTCTTTAAAAAACAAATTTTAAAATATATAGGATCTGCAATAGTATAGTTTATAAAATTAAAACTTACAGTTCTAAAATATATATGATTTTTAATATATTTTAGTTTACTCATTTTTTCTCAGTTTTATATATATATAATAAAATAATTCTTACTGAGTACATATAAAACAATTAGAAACTTAATCAGGTTTAACTTCTAACTTGTAGAAATATGAGTACATGATTTTCAAATCAAGAAAAAGCTATACAAAACCATTTTCTCATAGTCTACTCAAGTTTTTGCAACATTATTTTTTTTTCTTAGATGTTATTTTTAGTGTATGTTTAATTTTAATTTTAATACTGTCTTTTTTAATTTTTTTTTTTTTAGCTAAATTTGCATTTTTTTGTATTTAGGTATCTGGAAGCTTTGGATTATAAATTAGACTTTTATTACTGTAAATTCTATTTCTTCTAATATTTTTGATCTGCTTCATATAGTTAATGTTTTTTTTTACATTTTACAGCCATGAAGACATGGCAAATGTCTACAGAATTAATTTCTTTATGTTTGGTCCTGGCACATTGTTAACTTTATTATCCAACAAAAGGGTAATAAAATATGTTGTATTAATTTCAAGAATTGTGATTTCAATGTGAAAGTGGTATTCATTTGTTAATTACAGCAGCTTTTTTTGGTTAAATAACATTAATATTGATTAGTATTCTGATTTGAATTACCTTGTTTTGATTTAGTTATTGGATATATGTATAACACTTATTAAGTTTTTTGACTCAAGTATTCATCATTTTGCACAATTAGGATCTTTACTTAAAATTTTGAGATATACACTTTTTGAATTTATATGCATTTTTTTCTTCTTTTATTTATTTTTAAAATTTGTTAACTTTGCTCAGTATTCTGAATTGAAATACATGGAATGGTTTTGTTTAATCAGTATATATTTAATTTTTCATTATATTTAAAATTTTTGAATCAAATAACATATTAATTATTTTTATTCTTTATAGTTTTATTTGGTGTTGGTAATGATATTTATTATTTTGCTCAGTTGGGAACTCTTGATAATTTCATCATTATAGAACATACTTTTTATTTGTTCTTTCATTTTGTCTTTTGTAATTTATTATTAATATCATTATTAGAAAAATTGATAATAGTTGAACTAATAAATTCAATCACTTTAAATTTTTTTTCTGAAAATAAATAATAAATTTATCATTTTTAGCTCTGTTAATACAAAAAGTATTATAAAGACATGGAAAATTAGTAGTACTGCTGAAGTTGAAAATCATATTATAGGCTTATACATAGTGATAGTGATTTGACCCATCTAAAAAATCACTACTCGGGTCCCTGTCAGTAGGCATGTATTACCTGAGTAAAAATTAGATCAGCTATTTACTTGAGTGACCCAGAAAATTTTTATCTTCCAAAAATCACTTAGTGATTTTGAACTTTCAGGTGGGCATAAGTCATCTGAGTAAAAAAATGTCACCTATCTTGGTGGTGTATGAGCTGTTTTGAAACAACTGAAAAAATTGCAGACAATTGAGTCGATAAGCTACCAAGTAGGAATCAACATATATCCAACTTTGGCCAAACTCAAATTCTGTTATTGGCAATTTTTTCAGTTGTTCCAGAATTTATGAAAACAGATGTTAAAAAAAAATTCATTTTAGAAACTCACCTTGCTTGTATTTTCGTTCGCTGACTGTCTACAATCTGAAACTCCTATAGAAGCCTTTATTTCTCTCATAGGTTGATGATCTGCAGGTTGACCCACCCATTCTTATCCAAGCGATATATCTCAACTATAGTTGTTAGATGAAACTATGTGATGATAATCATCACCTGTTATAAAATATCAAGGCTTAAAAATTTAATCTAGTTTTAAATTTAGCATCACATAGTTTTGTCTAACAACTATAATCTCAACTCAGATTAATACTATCAAGATATATTTGATCAATTTTGGAATTATACATCAAGAACATGGCCTATCAAAAAAGTAACTGATATGCACGAAAATCACATAATTATCTATCAAATACTAAATCTGAATATTGGATATCTCATCAATTGCAAAATTTAACAACTTCAATCCATTCCAACAGAATTTGATTAATGTGACTAAGTCACGAACTTTTATTATTAACTAACAAAACAAAATTTCATATTCGACAAAAATTTGAAAATAAAATCAAAAATTGTAAAACCATTCATAAAAAAAAAAAACTCCACCCAACTATAATCAACAAACAGTTATGATGCTATTATTTTTGGAATCAAAATCTAGATCTAAACTGCTACTTTTTATTATTTCTAACTTTTTCTCTATTTCAAAATTAATTTCATTGCCACCAATTCTCAAAACATTTAGAGTTGTGTTCACTTGAAGTGCATCTGCTAATTCTTTTCCTACTTCATCTTCAAGTTAATTATATGAAAGATCTAATGAGTCAAAGCACTATTTTTGCAAATAGCAGTTGCTAATGCTTTACCACCTTCAAACCCAATTTGATTTAAGTAAATATCTAAAGTAGTTAACATATTATTTTTGCAAAGAGCATTTGCCAGCTCTATTCCTACATCAGAGTCAAGCTTATTAGATGAAAGTTCCAAATAAGTTAAAGTATTATTTTTGATAAGAGCATTCACTATTACTTTCACTCCAGAACCAAGATTAATATTTGTAAGATATAAAGAAGTTAAAGCATTATTGTTGCAAAGAGTATTTGCTAGTAGTTTTCCAATATTGGATCCAAGTTTATTACTGGAAAGAATTAAAGTAATTAACATATTATTTTTGCAAAGAGCATTTGCTAATGTGATTTCATCCAAAGCATCAAGATCATTCCTTGAAATATTTAAAGATATTAAAATGTTATTTTTAAGAAGAGCATCTGCTAATGCTTTCATGCCTTTAGAACCAAATTGGTCAAGATAAAGATCTAAAGTAGATAACTTAGTATTTATACAGAGCATATAAGCTAAAGCTTTTCCTACATCAGAGCCAAGCTGGTTATTTGAAAGATTCAAATGAATTAGACTGTTGTTCTTGATAAGAGTATTTGTAATTTCTTCTTTAAGAAAACCAAGGTTAATATTTGAAAGGTTTAAATTTATAATTTTTTTTTCATAAAAACAATAAAAGTAAAGAACGTTTAACAGCTGCTATAGGATAAAAATCGTCCCTAAATTCTTCAAGAAAATGTGACACTCTTCAGCTCAAATACTGACTGTTAACAGATATAATAAAATTTGTATATTTAAATAGTGGCATTCAAGAATTTGCTAGAAAGTTAATTTTAAACAGAACTAACAGTGCTAGTTCATCAGCATTCAGATTTAAAAGACATATTTCGATAATACATTTATTATTAAAATGTAAAGATCTCTATAATATTAGAACAATAAGTCTACACCATTTACGGTTTATAAGAAGGCATGAAAATAAGAACCTTTTCTTTTTTTAGAAATTCAAATATTTTTATAAGGGTTTCATTCGATAAGTGTTTGATGTAACTCATTTTTTGTAAAGAAAATAGTTTAAAGGTTAAAATTTCTTTCAAGAGAATTTCATGTTTGGATTCTTTTCAATAATAGAGTTCTAAGTCTGGTTTTACCTAGTTTAACATGTGATATTAAAACAATCTATTTTGAAAAATAAATTTTTTTTGAAATATATACACATTTAATATCATATATACTACTATTGTCTATTTATAGTGCAGTAAACTTGTATTTAACCAGTTTTCAATAGATGAAAAAATTATAATATCGATATGTATTTGAGTTTATATTTATATATAGTACAGTATTTAAAATAAATTTAATTCGAATATGCATAATACCTTGTACTGCAATCACATAATTTATTTATAATTATGTAAAGGTTATGAGAACATTATTTATTTAAGATTTATTTTAAGATGATAGAATGAAGCAAAAATGATGCACGGTTCTGTGACTTAGCAGTTAGAGCAATTTTTAAAATAAGTTTTTATTGGATATATTTTGTTCGGAAATCACTATATTATTCACTATCATGTGCCACATAAATAATTTGGATAATCTCTGTTTAAAAATTTGAATAAAGTAACAAAATTAAAATGTCTTCAAAGTTAGAAGATCAAAGATTGACAAATGAACTCAATGACTTGAATTGTATAGTAAAAATTGTAATACTTTTTTGTAAGGTTATTTGATATTTTTATCATATATATATTGTTGGTTTCGAAAGTTTGCGACTCTGTCACTCCAAAATTCTAAACCTCGTATAATGTATGACAAGTAAACTTTTCGAAAGAGAGTGTTAGATTTGGCTTGTGGGTGAGAAAGGCTTTCAGTTACTTTGGGTCAATGAATACAAGTAGGATAAGTTACGTGTACAAGAGTTGAACAGCGATATTTACAGGATTTATGCCGGATATAGTGTTAGGATTTTTATTATGAATGATATAATGTATTGGGACTTGTTTATTGATCAAGCAAACGAGACATATCATCACTTATGTCCATTTCGGTCTTTATTTATAATACTAAATTTGTCGCTCACAAATGTGACTTATCCCTTAAAACTAATTAAACTATTTACAAATATTAATTTAATATCCGTTATTTTCTCTCTTTATTCCTTATCTACCTGAAATACCTTTTCCGATCTTAAATGTCACTTATTACACTTATTACATTTATTGCACTTATTGCATTTATTGCATTTTGTGCATTTTTCATGTGATCAGTCACGATCTTCAGTATCACAATATCCGTCATCATATTTCTCTCCTGCTTAGGTTATGCATACCACACATGATCTTCTATAATGATCATGTGTAGTCAAAAGGGCAGGGTACTGGATTGACATCAATTAAGAATGAAATTGTAATGTCATCTATGATCACATTTAATGTAATACCCATTTTTATATAAAATTTTTTTTTTTACTAATTATCCTAACACTATATTCAAGACAAATGTCCACGTCCAAGATGAAGGGTCCAACCCTTGTCATATGCCCCAGCTCATGCATACAACTGTCGTATTCAACCAAGAACAAAGACAAGGGGTCAATTACAATGTTCTCCTCCAGGGTCATATATTCGATTATGTGGGTCTCCTGCTGATAAGTATTGAAGAATTTCATTTTTCGCCACTATTTATTTGCTCAATTCGATTCTTCTCAATAGGTTGGCCTTCATTCCACTTTGCTAATTTTACCTTCTTTTTTTCAGTAGGCCAAGATTTCTGACTCAAGACCTTCCACAACGTATATGTTTCAAGGCCCTTCTTATGTTCTTCACCTTTTTCCCTGAACTGTTCTTCGATTTTATTGGAAGCAGCATCAAGTATCAAGCCTTGTGGTAGTGTGAATCTGACTTGGCTCAATTTATCCTCTTTTTCATCTGAAATTTCTCCAACGGGATCAAATTGTCCAGTCATATTACTATCTTCCACTTGTTCTAAATATCATCTATTCTCATAACAGTTGTTAGGCTTGACTAGGTAAGGGTCTTTCATCATTTTTGTGTTGTCTTGGATCAACCTTCTAAACTTATTCACCCTTCTGTTCCAATCTTCACAGGCTTGATCCAAGTTTTCCAACGGAATTCGTCGTCTATCTTCAGCTGATTTTGGGCACCATTCCAAGGTTGGCTGTTCATCTTTCTCAACATCAAATCCTTTTTCATAACAATTGCCAACAGAAGATACTCCACGAACATTATTTGATTTGGCAGATTCAGTGTAATCTTCAAACGCCTTACGATCATCATTTTGAACTCCAATACCATTTTGATAACCATAACCAACTATGCGTATCTCTTTAGCATTACCCATATTAGCAGGTTTCTGGGAATATCCCAAGGTCCTATGTTCATCTTTTTCGACTGCAATTCCATTTCTATAGCAATAGCCATCATCAAAGGTCTCTTCAACATTTTCCATATCAGTGGCTTTTTGAACTTCTAGTTCATTATTTTCTTCCTTTTTAATGCCAGTTACATTTCAATAATGGTGCTCACAGTTGATGGATTCTAGTTCTTCAAGCTTGAGTTTTTCCAAGTATCTATAGATCAAGCTTTCTAGGGGGACTTTAGCATTAGGGTTACTATCCTTTGCTTCCAGAGCCAAATAGAGGTCGATTACTTCTTTAATCGGGTCTTTCTGATAACAGGATCGTTTTGAGAAAACTTTTTGACTTGGAACTTCTGAAGGCATGAGAGATGTATCTTCTTTTCCTACAAGTGGGGCCGGTTGGATATATAAGGGTAGGTACTTAATATTAACTTTTTCATCATCATCATTAGGGTTGTTATTCCAGCTAACATCTTTTAATATTTCTAAAAAGCATTCCAGTCTTGCGGGTCAGAAAAGCTATGATTTTTTATGGGTTTATCCATCATTTCCAGAACTTTCGCTGTTTGCTCTTTGGTAAGTACGTCTATCAACTCCAGACATTTCAGCTACAACTTTCTTATCTTTGGACAGCTACTAATATCGTGTTTCTTTTTTTTGCAATAGGTGCACATGACTTCTCTTCAACGGCATCTTTGAATCAGTTCATTTCTTGGGGCTTGCTGTCATCTAGGTACTTTCATTTGGGTCCCGTTTTGCTGATAATTTCAATTGGCGATGGTTGGTCTATACATTTTTTTAGAATCCCAAGAGCTCTTTATCATAGGTAAGTACTGACCTCCTCTTTGAGTCTTTCCTTAAACCTATTCTCACTAACTCTTGTCTTTCTTGCTGCCTCAACTCAGGATTGCTATATGTTGAATCAGGGTTGGCACTCTTCTTCTTGGGTAAGTTTTCTCTTTTTCTTTTAGATTCGGTTTTCCATACTTCATCAGTACTAACCATAATTATACCAATTCTTCTCTTTTACCACAGCTGGGATTACAGTATGTCAAATAAAGCTGGAGTCTCTTCCCTTTCTCTTGGGTTTCGGGTCTTCCAATTTTGCAGCCCAGCTGCTTAAACGATTCGTTGCAGGAAAGTTGTATGATTTCACAGTCACCACCAAAATGTTGGGTTCGAAACTTTGCGACTCTGTCACTCCAAAATTCTAAACCTCATATAACGTACGACAAGTAACCTTTTCGAAAGAGGGTGTTAGATTTGGCTTATGGGCGAGAAAGGCTTTCGGTTATTTTGGATCAACAAATACAAGTAGAGTAAGTCACATGTACAAGAGTTGAACAACGATGTTTACAGGATTTATGCCAGGTATAGTGTTAGGGTTTTTATTATGAACGATACAATGTATTGAAACTTGTTTATTGATCAAGCAAACAAGACATATCATCTCTTAGGGCTATTTCGGCCTTTATTTATAATACTAAATTTATCGCTCACAAATGTAACTTATCCCTTAAAACTAATTAAGCTATTTACAAGTATTTATTTAATATTCATTATTTCCTCCCTTTATTCCTTATCTACCCGAAATACCTTTTCTGATTTTAAATGTCACTTATTACACTTATTACATTTATTGCACTTATTGCATTTATTGCATTTCATGCATTTTTCACATGATCGGTCACGATCTTCAGTATCACAATATCTGTCGTCACAATATATATTACAAATACAACTTATAGCCAATAATTATGCTAAATATAAACTAGTGAAGAATATTTTAAATTTGCAAAGTAAAATTAAAAGATTAGAAATTGAAAATCAACAATTGAAAAAATTAGAAATTGAAAATCAACTATTGGAACAAAATAAAAATTAGTAGCAGTTTACATCTCTATTTAAATATTATTAATCAAGAACCCTTTTAATCTTTATAAATTTTGTAGTTTTAAATTCATGCTTTACATATTTATGTTTGCTATCAACATAATATTTATTGGTCTTTTATTTGAGTTCTATATTTTGCATTTTTTGTATTTGCTATTGGTATCGAAATTGTAGTTAAAATAAATAATGTTAATTTGAAATATTTTAATAAAAATTATCAATATAAAACTATTTTCTTTAGACTGAAATATTAAATATATCGGGAAATAATGTTTATTTAATTTTTAATTATATCTGTACTCATCCAATTTTAGAATTGTTCGATTATGAGTTTTTTAGAACAATTCATTTTGAATAGGCACAAAATAACACATTTTTAAAAAATAATGTAACAGTACTATACATACTGTATATACTGAATACTAAAATTTTTTAAATTTCATATAAATGGCATCACTAGCTTAGAAATATTATGCTAAACATGGTTTAAAAGCTTTGCGTGCGATTATTTAAATTGGGAATAGAACAATTAATTTTGTTAAATATGTTTTATCAGCTCAAACGAATAACAATCATATCTGATATTAAATTATATTATTTAATTTTAATTATATAAAAAAATTTACTAGTTCATTTAAAATTTCTTTCTCATCTAATTTTGAAATTATTTCGATTATGTGCTCAGAATAATTTATTTCGAATTCAGATAATTAATATTGATAAAAACTTATCTATAAGCATAAAATAATGTGTTTTTCAAAATAATGCCTTATGCTCATATTTACTATGCATGAATTCCAAATTCGAAGCTAGTACATTTGTTAGCCATTATGTCTAAACTGCTCGAACCTTTTTATTTTTTTATTAAAATCACTTTAACAAAATAAATAATAAAAAATATAGAGCTCTCAAAAAAATAATGCATACTACTCACGACTTTCTGCATTATTGCTTTTCTTTTCAAGAAAAATTATTGAAATTATTCCTGGTTCCATTTATGTGATATCAGTTAGCCATCACCATTAAGGTTTGCAATACTGTATTAAGCTTTTAGATGCAAAAATGGTATTTTTTTAAAATGGAAATATAACAACTGATTTGTTAAATTTGTTTTACAAGCTCAATTATGATGTTTTCTGTTAAAAAAAGATTATTAATAAAGTTTATAAGATAAAAGACAGTAAAACTTTATTTGAACATTTTTTATATTAATCAAAAAAACAACCAAAAAAAAATTATGAAAAATTATAAATCAGCTATATTATATTTCTAATCTTTTAAGTTAATTACATTCTCTTTTTGAATTTTCAACTGTTTGTTGATTCTTTCTACCTTTAATTTATCTAATTTATTTTGAATTCCTTGCTTTTCCTTTTCATATTTATTTTTTAATTCATTTTCCTTTTTTCGTAATTCATTTATTGTATTTATTAACTGATCATGATCTTCAACTTCTTGTTGATTTTATTTTCTAATTGTTTTTTTCTATTTTCAGATTCTTCATTTTTGTTTTTTAACAAAGTTAATTCTTTTGAAAGTTTTTTATATTGTGCTTTGAGATTTATTTCATTATTTCTGAGAACATTAATAGTAGCTTCAAAGTCTTTGATAGTGTCTTTGAGGTTTTTAATTGTGTATTTGAATTTGGCTTCTTGTGATTCAAGGATAATTTTTCTTTCATTAGAAGCAATGAGCTTTTCTTTTAAATTGGTAATACCCTTTTTTAAATCAGTGTATCTTGTTTTTAAATTGCTTAATTCATATTTTAACACATTATTTTCAGTTTCAAAAAATTTCGCATTTTTTCAAAGGTTATACTAGAAATAATATAAACAGTTTATGCTATTTATTGTTTTTTTTTTTTTATGAGTGAAAACTTTAAAACTTACTTTTTCGAAAACCTTGACATTAATTTTTTTAATTAGGTTACTAATAATAGTGCTATTTATCTAAAATAAAATTTATTAGTGCAAAAAAATAAATGTGTAAACATATTTTATATGTAATATGTACCTTTTGATAGTACCAAAAAAGAGCTAAAATTGATAATGAGATGATTGCGGTTAAAATTTTTTTCAAGTTTTTATATTTTTGATCATTATTGCATAGAAGGACATTTGTAATTGTTTGTGTTTGGCATTGTCCTTTATTGGAGCATGTTTTTTATTGTAAAGAATTAGTAGAATTAGTAGCCACAGATTGTTGTATTGGTTTTGAAACTTTAGTGATTAACTGTTGTTTATCTGATGGTTGCTCATTAGATGAATAATTATCAATTTGGTTAGTGATTAACTGTCATTCATCTGAAGGTTGCTCATTAGATAAATAATTATCAACATCAATAGTAATTTGGTTTTGGGATGTTAAACTGCTTGCTGTCAGATCTAGATCATTGTCAAATTTTTCAGAATTTATAGAAGATCTTCTGGATCATGAACTGCTTGAACTGCTTTCAGAGCTGGAATTATAAACTTTTGATTCTTGATCTAGTAATGTTAAAATAAATATATTTATAATGTGTATAAGAAAATTTATTAAAAAGAATAAGAATTAATTTATACTGTTGGCATAAATTTGTGCAGCCTTAAAAAACCAAGTTAAAAATTTATTTTCTTCTTTAATCTTTCTAAGTTCTTTATGAATCTTCTATTGATTAGAAAATGGGACAACCTGCTTTAAAGAATTAGAAAATTTTTTTTTATAATATTCATATTCATGTTTTGATAAATGATCATCTGGAACTTCATTTTTACGAATATGACCCATTTAGGTAAGTAGAGATTCTTGAATTTTTTTTTTAAAAAAAAGATCAAATGCACAGACTGACTTATAAAACAGTTTCTTCATACGTGTGTTCAATAAATTGCTAATTGCTATTCGACAAATCACATAAAATTTTGTACTTCAAAATAACTCGCACATGTGCAATAATCTATTTTGACAATGTAAGGGGTCAGTCAATAGATTTGTTGGTCAAAAGTTTTAATGAAATCTCATGTAAGATAATCTTTATTTTTTATATATAATAATTCTAAAAACTGTGTATTTCAGTGTCTAATCACATTCATCTACTGCCAAGACCAGCAACTAAACTTCTTTGTCACATGTTATTTTACTTCAAAGATATGCAAAGTTTTGACAAATCTAATCAATTATATAATCTAATAGAAATCATATAATGCTCCAAAAAAAGATCAAAAATTTGTATAAGCCATAACAATTGATTTTTTTTGAATTATACAATATTAATATCAAATGAATTTTTTATATATAACTAATTTTTAAGTTAATATTGTAATTCCAAATATATCTAAGCCAAATTTGCACTAATTTATACTAACATAAAAAGCCACTCTAATTTAAAGTTCAATTCATTATAGAAATTAAATGATTTTTATATAATTTACTTTAATCTATATATTTAAACCTGGATTATATGCATAATAAAATTAATGTATATATAAATCAAGTCACCAAAATTAACAATACCAAAAAACCTGTTCTTGTAATTTTCATATTACAGATTATATAGAGTAAGCCAAATAAAGTTGCAGATCTTATTAAAGAATTATTAATATGAATCGATTATTTTATATTTGCTTTAACAAATTACATGTAATTTCCAACTTGATTATAGTAAAATATCATATGCTACATATTGTCAGTTAATAAATTTTGAATCATCTTTACTGATAGAAATTGTGTATAATTTTATTTGGCTTGCGTGATGCTTTAAAAAAAAATCAAAAATTAACTAAGTAATTATCTTTATAATTCCAAATGTATTTAAGTCAAATTTTAAAATAAAGCACTAGTTTAAAGTTTAATTCAATTATAGAAATTTTATGATTTTCATAAATTTTACTTTATAAAATTTATATTGTCATAATTTAAAATCAAAGTCAGAATTTGTCACATAATTCTTGAATTTGACTGGCTAAGAGTAATGATCAAAAATTCAGCTGGAATTACTTAATAACAGATAATTTTACTAATAATAGACAATTTTATCATATTTATTTTTTCAAAAAGTTAACACCAATTGTGTAATGCGAAAGATCCTTGATCGTTAGTTAATCATCTGACTACCCATTATTGTAATATAAAAAATTACAATATTTTAATTCAAATTTGTATAAATCTGATGCTAAATGCATATAAAAACCTTTTTTGATATTTTTTATATATACTGTACAGCTATTCATACATTTTACCAAATAAAGTTGTTGATTTTATTAATATATTACTAATACTATGGATATTTACCTTGTGTCTAAATGCCAGATTCTCGATCAGTGACAGGATCTTTGGCTACAATAAAGGAGATATTATTTAAACTGCTATGATGATAACATTTAAAGTAAATATAAATTAAATCAGAGTAGTTATTTTTTTTTAAAAAAAAATGCCTTCTAAGAAAGCTAAATGTGTTTCTAGGAGACCTAGAGTTGCCCAGATAAGTAGACTTACTGTTCAATTACCTGTTGACATATTTTACCTCCAAAGAACAATTAAAAATAGAAATAGATATTATATGTATAGAATATGTAATTCTTACTAAATGAACCAATCGAATAAACATATCAACAACTACTCTCTGCAAGAAAGAGAATATTATAATAATCTCTTTTATCACAACCTACCAAGGTGAGTAACAGTTAACAAATAATCAAATAACATCTGCCTCATCTTCAAGTAAGCAGCAACAATCAGTCGACATAAAGTCAGAAAGTCGAGAAGCAAATGATGAGGATGATTTATGTGATTCAACACAGTTGTCAGTTGAATTCTCTAAAGAAAGCACTAAAAAAAGTTCTGAAGAGAGTTCAACCGAATTAGACTATAGCTATCATGAAGGAAAAGAAAATAAAAAAAAAAAGGTGAATAGTATTCAATAAATGTATATAGTAACTTTTAATTTCAATAAATTAGAAATAAATCGAACTCAGATTTTTTTGTACTAGTTTTATATTTTAAGAAATAAATTTATTCTTAAATTCATCTTAATCTTTAATATTTTTTATGATGATTTAAGAAAAATTAAAATATTTTAAGAAATAAATTTTTCTTTTTATATGCTATAATCTTTAAGTGTGACCTACTGATCAGAATCGTACAATCTAGGTATTAATTGGTTTTATATATAAAATTTATAACCAGGTGGGTCACATCTTTAGGTTTAAAAAAAATTAAAATTTTGTAAATAGACATTACTTTTCTTGTTCCTTGCCAAAATCGAATATCTTGTGTATAGTAATACAAAACATAAAGTAAATTGAACAGATAATATAAATAATTCACAAATCATTTTAAACCATTGAATATCTATAGATTTAATTAATCATAATTAGAGATATAAAATTTATTATTAGGTCACATCTCTACTTTTGAATTAGCCAGTTTTTAAAATATATTACTCTAATTTAACAATTTCATTTTAAGAATAAAAACTGGATTTCACACATGTAGTTATTCAAGAACAGGTACTTTAAAATTGATTGGAGATGTGATCCAGTCATAAATTTTATATAACATTTATGATCAGGTTACATCTCTACTTATAATGAAAAAAAATGATATCTTTTCAACAAATTTTTTTGAATAATGAATATTTTAGACATGATGTGGCATACTGCAAATTTTTTTTTCCTTTACTTAAGCAGTCTTGCTGGTCACCTTTATTATATATTTTTGTATTATATATATATAAATTAGTTCATAAATTCTGGCCCAACATCTTGCGGGTGCTTCTATAAGTCCCTACAAGTGATCTGCCTGCACTGACTGTCTAACTTCAAAAAAAATTAGAGTATGTCAGGGGCCGCATCTGACCACTGCTCTACAATAGGATATTGCCAATCTGATAACATCTTCTTGTAGAGAAGTGAACAAA
>CAJVQA010005925.1:0-15504 GCA_910591915.1 Cetraspora pellucida
TTCTGTAGTAGTTCATTGAACCACAATACCAATAAGTGATTAATAAAAGTCAAAAGACCAAAGAGGTCATCTTAATACTAAAAAAAAAAAACAAATAAATGTTTTGAGTTTCTATTCAAGATAGTGCAACTAAAGATTACAAATATGTCAATTTAACTAATCACAAGATAGTTACTATAGCATAGATATAATTTTCAAATTTTATTATTTATAAAATTTAAATATTAGATCTGTTACTTGAGAGCTGATATTTGTTCACTTCATTAGGTTACTATACTCTTATATATATATATATATAAATTAATTTTTGATTATTATTTAAAATTATTAAAATTTACTTATATAAAGAAATTTTACTAATTTTTAAATAATGATTACATTACATATCTTTTTTTAATTTATTACTAAATACATTAATAAGTTATATAAAATTAACTTAAGATTATATAATGTAAGAGTAGATAAAAGTAATTTCTAGTTTGATTCATTGATAATAAATAATAATAGATTTAATTTTTATAAATCAATTTAATTTTATTAGACAATTTGTAAAATTATAATAGGATTAGAAAAATAAATCAAAAATCTGCAAATTTAGATACTAATTTAGTTATTTAATGTTATTACAAAAATATAAAAGTTTGCAACATAATTATTATAAAATTATTATAAATTTATAGTTTAAAATTATAATAAAAATGAGATTGAATCTTATAACTTAGTAGTTAAGTTTTCAAATCCTTTACAACCAAAATTAACAGTTTAAGATAGGTTAAAAACAAAATTAGATTTTGTTTTTATAGCTTACAAAAGCCAATAATTGAATATAATTTCTTGAAATAAAGTTCAAATATAGATGCAATTTGAAATAAAAAATTTTTAAAAGAAGCTCCAATTGTAAAATATATGCATTATATATAACAATGATATTATAGAGTAGATTTATATTATTATATTATTATTATATTATTATTATTATCTTAGTATATTATATTATTTCTATTATTATATTATTTATTAGTTATAATTATTTTAATACTTAATCATTTTAACACTTAGTCATTTAGTTGCTTTGATACTTAGTTGTTTTGATGCTTAGTCATTATTATATCCTTTATAGAAATTAGCAAATTTTTTTGATGATTTTAAGATGATAAGGATATTTTTATAATTATAAATTTGTTGAAAGATTGTTGTATTTTTAAGATTTAATATATAATTTTCCGAAGTGTAGTGAGGAACCTCTACGTACGAGACAAAGTGAATGCAATGTCTGCTCATAAAGATCTGCAATCAGTGCAATAATATTTTAATTATTACCGAAGCGTGGCGAAGGACACTATTTCTACGCAATGTTCTTTTAGCAATATCTAATCAAAAATTCAGAAGCTGGTTTTCACATATATTTTTTTGCGGAAATCTTACATTTTTTCGTTAGCATTAAAACATTTTGGACCCAATGTAAATTATTAATAATATAGATTGCTAAGAGATAATTTTCCTAGTAAATCACTAATTTAGTTTCCTACTAGCACCATTAACAAAAAACTACTAATTTTTCATATTTCATCAAAAATCTCGTTAATACCTCGTTAATAGTTTGCCACTTATAATCTTAATAATTCATACTAGATCTAGAATATTTTAATGCTTTTGTAAAAATGTAAGATTTTTGCAAAGTAGTTATTATAAATTAATATAAAATTTTTAGTTTAAGAATATTTTAAGACTTTTTAGGATTAATTTAGATTTAAGATTAATTTATACATATAGATAAGTATAGCAAGAAATATTAAGTAAACTATGTTGAATAAACTATATTGAATAAACTATCTTGAATAAAAATAAAAAAATAATCGAATCGATAAGCTATATAAATTTATAGTAGCGCATTTAACGACAATTTATGGAACAATACACTTGCAATTGCACGGCCACCATTTAAATTTGGATGCCAATCTTTGTAATTGCACCAGTGAGTGTAATCACATATCATATCGTCCGTAATAATATGTTTAATATCTATTACTTCAAACCCATTGTTGACGTAAAGACTAACTAATTTATCATCTAGCATTTTAAAATAAGAAAAATAATTATAATATGTGGTAGCCGCATATTGTACACCTTCACCTCCTGCTTCTTTTAGGCAGGGAATTATCTTTTCATTTAAGTTTTTCACTAAATGGTTAAGCGCATGACCAAGACATTTGGTAATATTAGATGTTTTATAAGGAGGAAAGCAGTGGTTAAAATCATTTTTTCCAATAGTAATTGTAACAACTTTTGTCAATCCAGGATTAGATTTCATAAAATTTGTAGCATTAGTTAATTGATTAGCAATGAGCCCGTCACTAGTTTCTCCACTTCGCGCAAATTTTTTTAATTTAATATTTGTATGGTGCGCAACTTTTTTTGATTTAAGATTTGTATGTTTCTTTAACAGTTTATATAAAGCGTTTGCATAAGAATAACTTGGCGTTATTTTGTTCCCAGGGTAAGGTCCAGAAATATCAACACCTGCTGCAAACGAATCACCTAATGAAACATAATATAGCGCATTTAATCTAAGAGGTAGGCATAGTAGTAATAACAATGTAAATGAAAATAAAGTTTTTCTTGCTAACATCTTTCTTTGTGATAAATTCTACTTTTTTCTTTAAAAAAAATAAAATATCTAGAATTGATTGACAATATGTTAAATTCTTTCTTACATTTTTTCACTCATTTTATATTAAAATTTCTTTATATCATAACCATCTAGCCATTAGCGTGATGATATGAATTATTATTATTGAAATGTAATTTAAAATGTTGTCTTCTAATCGCCGTTTGGGACACTATTTTTACTGTGATTTTGAATCAAAAAAATGGGTAAATTGTATGTGTTGTGCGTCAAGCTAAAATGGATAAATATAATATAATTTCTATTTTCATTCGGTTTAAACTAACCTAAAATATGTACGTAATACTATTCATTTTAGTCATGTAAATGACATTATCTGACAAACTCTGAATTTATTTCTATCTGTTATCTTTTTTCATGTGTTGAAAATAATCACATTAAACTCTGCTGACAACTCCCTGCCAATCATTGTCGGATAACACCATTATTCAGCAAAATTTTGAATACCTGTAATTTGGCTCTATCGAGCAAATGATCAGTTGACGTGCCGCGAAGCGGCAGTGTTCATTTGCCCAGTTGGACCAATTTATCGTTATTCAAAAATTTTGTATCCGGAAAATATGTACCAGGTTGCTGTGTCATGATGGCTTGATAGACTCTTGATTATTCAGAGATTCAATTTTTATGATATTGATATTGATATCGACTATAATCAGTGTTTAAAATTTAATGTTCTCATGGTTCTCAAAGAACATTCAATTTTTTTTTAAGAACACTAATATTTAAAATAAAGTTCTCTTATTTGAAAAAATTTTATTATTTCGTAATGTTCTCAAAAAATTATTCGATAATACATCATTTGAGGCGAGGGTCAATCCGGACCTAATTCAAGTAAAATTGGTTGTATTTTTGTATCTATAGATTTGTATTATGTACTTTATGATTATAAAACTATGTATTTCATAAATTAAGTAATGCTACAATAATTTTAATTTGACTTAAGTTGGTGTAAAAGGTTTTGGGGTTGGCTTTTTAATTTGGTTTATTAGAATTAACAACACTTTAGGAGCACTATAATGAACATTAAAATTTTTTTGAGAACACTAATAATTTAAATTAAGCTCTTTTGAGAACATAGTTTTAAATACGAATTTTAAATAATGGTCGTGATCGATGCTTAAATTCAGGCAACTTCAAGCACAATATTTGATTATCTTTTGTCAGCAAACATCTGTTTAACGGATTGACTATAGGTTTGAAATACAGTATCAATTTTAAAATGACTTGGCTCAAACTGATCATAACAACATAGGCTGATATTTTATAACGTGACCTCTGTTGTGACTTGGGAGAGGCTTCTTTACTCGACGCCAATTTCAGCACAGGCCATAGATATAAACGTGGGATACTATCTTTGGGAACGATAGGCTAGGTTGTGAATAGATAATATTAGACAGCCATTAGGCATATAAAATTTATGAATAGGCATATATTTATCTAATGATTTTTTTTCCATTAGATTATGTAAGCTCACAACCCTGCGATAGAGGCCGAAGAGGGAGAGCCGTGTTTTTATTAATTTTGATGCCATATTTACTACTGGCAAGGATTCCAAACCCAGGGCTGGGGTTCCGAATCCAGAAGTTCTAGAATATGAAACCTTGGATCTTGTGTTCCAAACCCGTGCACATTCTAACCTAATGCAACATCCAAAATCTCGAAATCCATAATTCCGACATCACGCGACGTGACAATTAAAAATTTAAAGCCTGACAATAATTAACATGATTACTAATCTTTAAATATTAATTGTTACGCCGCGTGATGTCGGGATTGTGATTTTCGAGATTTTAGATGTCGGGATTTTATGATAGAACCGAAAATTTAAAATAAAAATATATCGATATGCACAGAAAAGAAATCAAATTAATGTTCATAACACCCGCTTGTTAATAGTAAATTCTATAGCAACGATCAACAAAACTTCTATTTCGTAGTGTTCTGATCCTAGCTTAAAAATCTAAGGATGATCGGAACACTACCGTACAGCTTGGACTAAAATACCCAGGGTATTTCACAATTTAAGCTGTATATATGGGTATTATAGTCGGAGGGATACTATGGTCAGCGTAGGGGGTATAAGTTACACTATATGAGTGCTGCAGTAATATTTTATATACTAAGTGCAATTAATCCATCTTTAGTACCCGGATATTTTACATTCACAAGTGCAATTAATCTGTCCTTAGTACCCAGGGTACTTTACATTCTAGGCCTCCGAAAATCGTGAGGGGTATTATAAAAAGGGGGTCTTTTAGTCCACGCTGTACGGTACTATTTTGATAACTGATAGACATTCGTAAATATGATTCGAAAGCTAAAAATCCGGTTTTCTAAAACTTTAATAAAATTTAATTTATCACATATTTGTTACGTAATTTGAATTCAGAAAAATGCAGTATTGCAGTATTGATGATCCATGAGTAGTGACTTGGCTTAACTCAAATAAATTTCTAGAGCAACCACCATTTCCAGGTTGATCTGTTTATAAATGGTTCAGTTCTGGTTTACAGAGCCGAAAGATGGGAACATCTTATTAGCTTTGAGCTGAGTGAAACCAGCATTTACATTGTAAGCAGCAAATAACAAACTGATAACGATAAATAATCAACAATAATTATATAATTTATTCAAACCAATCAGGAAGTTAGATAAAAAAACCCAATTTTTTTTTTTAATACATAAAAGTACAGAGAAATCAAAACTTATTTCTGGCAATCTAATATTAACACAATTAGGTTTAGATTTAATGTGCATTAAACTGTCCAAGAGTTAAATCATCACTCCAAAGAATATTCATGACTTCTTGGGCCGGATTGTCACTACTCCAAAGTATATCCATGACGTCTTGGCCCGGATTGTCACTACTCCAAAGTATATCCATTACGTCTTGGCCCGGATTGTCACTACTCCAAAGTATATCCATTACGTCTTGGCCCGGATTGTCGCTACTCCGAAGTATATCCATGACGTCTTGGCCCGGATTGTTGATGACAATAGGTTTGTAATCGAGTTCTTTTTCGCTCTTCAAACGGTTGATTTCATTATAGAGTTGTTCTTTTTCTTCTTTTTCTCTTTTTAAGCTGTTCTTCAAACGGCTGATCTCACTATAGAGTTGTTCTTTTTCACGTTGCTCTTCTTCCATATACGAAATAACTGAAAACATACGTGTGCATAAAATTTTAAATGTTAACAGTCGATAAATACAATATTCAATAAATAAAATGCCAGATTGTCAACATTGACCTTAGCCATGAAGAATAGCCAGCATCATTTGATGAAAATCAAAATAGAATAATATATAGCTGATAGTTATTCAATGAGTTTACTTTTTCAGCTTATGAAATAAGATCAATTTTATCACGTAAAATTACCATAAAATAATTGATTTATTTTATAAGCTGTTAATAGTAAGGCATTGAACAAAAGTATTTTATTTAAAATAATAGACCGTTTTGGTAGAAAGTACCAAAATTTTTGTGTTTTGCCATGGCTATGGGCATTAATCACGTGACGACAATGCTGCGTCAATTTACACCAATTAGTAAAGATACATTACCATTTTCTAATATGACTTGTTGTTTCGCGCCATTACACGAATGGGACGTGGACTCGAGAAACTTGCCGACTTTTTTAATCCCATTTGAAATTTCGCTGCGCCTTTTGAATGCTTTTTGTGCTCTCACACGCCTAAAATCGCAATTCATGGAGATTAATATGTATCACAAAAAATTTATAGCCCAAGATTCATGTCAGGTGATAAGAGATACGTTACTCTTTAGTCATTGGAATCGATTCCTGTCTTTCTTTTGATTTTTGGACGCATTTTTTTTGTTTGAGGAAATTACTACAATTAATTGGAGATTAATGTACTGCATGTTACAAAATACCTATACGGAAACCTAAATAACTTGATGTGCAGTAACTGCGTACATAGTAATTATGTATAAGTTTAATAGTAACTAAATAGTTATTACCAGTTACTATGCAGTTACTGCGCATTAAGATATTTAGGTATCTGTAAAGATAACAATAAAGCAAGAGACATGCAAGAAAAAAGTAATCCATACCAGGTCTTTTCAATAATATTTAATGATTTTCTGTCATGCCATCCTTCTTCGGACTCTCTGCAATTAATTGAACTAATGTTTATTAGATAATTTATATGATAAATCAAGAAATATCCAGAAAAGTGTAAATCATAAGTACTTGAAATTAAAATTTCTATTCATGACTAGTTTCTTTTTTTTTTTGGTTTGGTTTGGTTTGTTTTGCAAGAGAGAGGGCATTTAAATCAAAAAAGCCAATTTTTATAAAGAAAATATGCAACGTTTTTTTCGTTTTTTTGGAAATGTGGTTTTTTCTTTGTGAGACATCGCTTGAAAGTTAGAAAAATATGACGTTATCCTCCAAAAAAGAGAAATATTCAAGCTCACGCACGTTATCCTCCAAAAAAGAGAAATATTAAGCTCATCACGTTCAAACTTTTATAATTCTGAATGAAACCGTGCAAAATCCATTAATCTGGAAAAATAGGAAAAATATTTTTACGTATACTGTGACGCCTATCATGGAAATATTTTTATTTGTATTACACAAAACTTTAATTTGAAAAATTCAAATTTCGTTCCTTTTTATTCCTCACAAAAAATTTTTTAATCCCAATAACAATAGCAACGTCGAATAATATTATAGCTAAGGATATTAATTAGCTTGTTTGAATTTATTCATTAATAATAATAAATGTGAGAATCTATTAAACCTTTAATCGTATCATTCCATAATACGTACTTTTAGTATTAAATAATTTAGTCATTATAGACTTGACTTGTACGTATTACTTTTTAGATATTTTTACGGATCATAGCGCCAAAGAACGTGCCTGGATATATATATACATACTGACATCCGATTTGAATTTACCCAAACTATTTTTTACCGATATTTTGGATTTAACTGCATGATAAAACGTTTCGTGTAACTATGCACGCACTACCTAAGTTTCATAAATATATAGGAAATATGCGTGCATTGTTATTATTCAAAATCTTATAGTTAGATTTTCAAATTCTTAATTCCATATTAATACGTACGCCAAAGGTATTGTGAAACCCTTGAACGTTCCGTGTAACTTGGGCAATGAACGTTTAATATCGTTTAATAAACGTTTCCGTGTAACTTTGGGTACGAAGAATCGTTTAAAAACGTTCCCGTGTAACCTGTTATAGATGCAAAAACGTTCATGTCCAAAGTTAGTTTATCAAAATACGCAAACACGTTTGCATTCAAAATATGAACATAAATACCATGATTTCGTTTTTACTACTGCTTTACTTTAATCGCCCTTCTTTGTCCAATCATGCCTCATCAGAAACACGGCCCTTCTATAATGAACGGATCAGACCATCTCAAAGTACCTCAACATCGAAAGGAATATTCACATTCAAGGTTAGGATTTCAAATTTTAATTTATAAATGTATTTTGTTGTTAAGAGTGTTAACGGTTAAGAGGTCCAAGGTAGGACCAAGCAGTGAGCTTCCCAAGTCGTTAACACACATAGTCGCAACAAAAAATAACAACTTAAAATAACTTCATAATTATAGCATGTCGAATGTTGATGTCTATGTGACCAGACGCAAAGTAAAGAATGAACTAGGGAAGCGGCGCGCTGAAATAAATGGTTTCGAAGAGCTTCGTGAATTTCTCCCACCCACACGTTACCCATCTATTTCAAGTTTACATCATTTCACAATTATCATTTGCTAATGCTGGTATTTGCAATAAAGCAATTTCATCTATGAAAACAGAAAAGGTAATAATAATACTCAAGCTTCGTACGTATCATATTTTAGTTAATATATGTTAATTAAACATGATTGACTTTATTTTTTTATAGCATACAAACCGCCGAACATTATATACTTAGTCAAAGCAATACAAAAGTTATATCTTTTGATATATCAATAGTTATATTTTTAATTTTCCTCAAAAATGTTGTAAATTTGTACCTACTTTATTAAAAAGTACTATCATGTAAATTATATCATTTCAAAATAAAAACCTATCTAAAATTTGTAAAGTTGTTTTTTTTAAATACTAAAAAAGCAGCGAAATTTTGTGGGCTGGAGCCTTACTTTACAGAAACCTGGATTTCTTAATGCGCAGTAACTGCATAGTTGACTATTTAGTTACTACGTATTAAACTTAATCGCAACTATATAGTTACTAAATAGCTACTATGTAGTTATTGTACATTAAGATATTTGGGTTTTTGTATAGTAATTATTAGTATTATACTTTAAAATTAAACTTAAATGGTATTTACAAAATTAATGTTTTGGTTCTCATAAAATTTTAACAAATAACCTGGTAGTAATTTTGTGTTTAAAAAAATTATATATATATATAAACAAAATTTTTAAAATTTCAACAAAAATTTTATACAGTCTGCCCTCCATACAGTCACTCTCTACATAGTCATACCCTCTTTATAAGCACATTAATTTTTAGATTAAACTTATATAAAACAAGGAATTTGACCTCTATACAGGCACAATTACTTATAAGCACCAAATCTCTTGAAACCAAGGGGGACTGTAGAGAGGTTTGACTGTAGTTGTTTTCTTGCCTAAGACTTAGTAACATCATTGGGACGATTCTACGGCATCACTACCTAAGACCGTTTCTGATTTTAGCCAACTTCTGGATTTGTCTAAAACTTTATCAGAATCAGTACGTAAATCGATTTTAAATTCAACTATAATAAATAAACTTCATTTTTAAACTAATTAAATATTGAAATTTTTATTAATTCACACCAGTGTATACAGTGTATATATTTCGTAGATCGACATAACGTAAAATTTAAGAAAAAAAATCCAGGGCAGTCCGCAATTAAAGGTATAAAATACGGCGGGCATTTTACTATAACTTTCATACAGCGATGGAATGTCGAGCATTTCTGACAATAAGGAATTTTCATACTGTAAAAAAAAAAAATCTTAATACATTGTGATTTACACAGCCGATTTTAATGATTTTATTGTCATTAGAATCGTAATAACATGTTCTGCAACTTTAATTAAATATTCAAAAATGTTTATTTAGCAAAAAAAAACAAACTTTTCATTGTAATGAGTCTGCATTTCGATACTATAAAAAATTTATATTAAGTTCCAACGATTATACTTAGTAATGATTATACCCTTTAACTGCGAACTACCTTTTAAATTAGATTAAAGTTAAGAGAGATAAGGGTTAGATTATAGTTTATACAAAAATTTTTTTTATTAGAACCAATAAGTGATTTTATAAGCAAAATTTTTGAGCTATTATATGTACCCATGTTTCATACACTAGTTACAAATAGAAATAGTCTTAAATATTTTAAATTCTTTGTTTATTAAAGCTTTACGTCAAGCTATTGTTATATAATTATTATATATTTATATTTATATGACTCAAGTTTCTAAAAGTCATTTCTTAAATGAACATAATCTTAACAAAATTAGCCAACATTAACTCAACACAACTGAGTCAATATAGTCACTATTTTGGATAATTTTAACAGCTTATAAAATTAACAAAATGTATATCATTATCGTTCGAGGAATTAAGCTAAAATTCGGTCACCAAATCCAAGCATTGATTCCCAATTTTATGTTAGTCAATTAATGTCGAACCTCGGAAGATTTTTTGGACCTCTGATTTATATTAATAACGCGTCTAATTCATCTTCCCCTATCTAACTCATCATGGCACATTTCGTTAGACATAGAAATTTATATATTTATATATAATGACGCACCATAATCTGGAAATATTGATAGCACAGTCAAAAATATTAACCGCACAAAAAATGTGCGGCAGATCCTCGATTTTGATTGGCCAATAACCGTGATCGACAAAACCTTGGCCTGCATTATACGTACTTATTTGCCGGAATTGATTTTTTTCTAATTTTTTTAATTCAAAAACCGAATTTTTAAAAGTTTGGACCTGTCCGATGGTAAATTAGTTCAGAAATGTTTTTTCACTTAATGGGCGGTCGCTAGTAAGAGTAATTTTGAATTTGCCGCGCACTTTTATGTAGGTTTATGTCAAAAATTAGTATGATATATTAGTAATCAAAAATTTTCAAATTTTGTAGTTTATAAACGTACCATAATGTAATTAAAAGCCATTTACCTAAATGATTACTTTATAATTGTCCGAATTGTGGTAAAGACTCTTATTTCTAGGCAATCTAAAGCAAGCACGCTGATGTCCGGTGGAAAAAACAGAACATTTGATGTCACGTGAATAGTCTGTAGTCTGTGTAATTAGAAACCTATGAAATAAATATTATACATTATGAAATAAATGCTAATGTCAAATTAGTTTTCAAATGATAAATCTTTAAAAAAATACAACTTTATTTTTTTATTTCAGACCTCTATCAATTCTAATTCTTTTATTTTTTTTATTAATTCTAATAGTATTATACGTTACTCATTATACCCATTCTATATCATTGATGTAAATATTATTATTAGAAATAATTTCAACTATAGTTGAGTGTTCAAGTGACTGCTGGTTGATGTAACTAATGAATTGGCTAGTATAAATCGTACTGTCTTCTATATTGTTAAAGACATTATTTTTGATCACCATTTCTCCATCAGATTTTAAAAATTCTGCCAAAATTTCAGTACTATTTTTCCAATTTAAAATAGTTTTATGGATTTTTATAGCTGACGGTCGTTTTTCTGGATCTTTATCCCAACACTTCTTTAAGAGATTTACGTAACATGGTGTTGTGCCTTTAATAATAGTTGGTCTTAACCCTTCACAAATTTCTAATGCCAATCTTAAATCATCATCTTTATAGTCAGCAAATACAACATTTCCCGAAGAAATCTCCCACATAATCATTCCAAAAGAATAAATATCTGATGCTTTGGTAAACGACTTTCCTTGTAAAACTTCTGGTGCTATATACGGTAAAGCTCCATAAATTCCACCTGATTCTTTGTCTAATGTTTTATTAATCGATGTTGCAAATCCTAAATCACCGATATAAGCATTATATAAATCATTTTGAAATATATTGCCGCTATGTAAATCACAGTGAATAATATTATTCGAATGAATTATATGAAGGTCGGATGCAATATAAGATAGCAATTCTAGTTTTTTCTCCCATTTCATTCGTGCAACTTGGTAAAGATTACTACGTAATGATCCCATTTCTGCATATTGCATAACTAAAATGTATGTATCTGTGCCTTCATCTTTTGATATTCCATAGCATTGCAAAAATGTAGGGTTTTTAGATCCAATATTTGAATATGCGATTAACTTTAAATTTATAAATATTAATAACTAAATGTCAATAAATTATAAAACTCGAGTTGCCAAATATTTACCTCTTTTATGAGTTCCTCGCAACTATTTTTTGATCCATGAAACAATTTAAGTGCAACCATTTCATTTAAGATACCCACTGTGGTTGTGCGTTTCCAATTAGCAGCATACACAGTTGCAAACCCTCCTTTTCCAATTTTTTTAATAAATTCTAATTCATTAAATGGAATCCATGGCATTACTAAATTATTATCAGATAATAATTTTTTTAGAGAATTATTAAAATTTTCAGAATCATTTGTCTTTTGGAAATTATTATTTTTTGTTTTTTGCAGCCATTCAATGGCTTTTTTCTGGTTAGGTGATGTTCCATATCCATTTCTATAACATAATCCAACTTTATATTGTCCACTATAATAACCATTTTCGGCAGAGTTTAAGTACCATTCAAATGCCTTTCTTTCATCCTTGGCTGTTCCTGTACCATCCTGATAACACATTGCAAGATTATATTGCGCAGTGGAATTACCGCCTTCAGCAGACTTTAAAAACCACTCAAATGCCTTATTCTCATCCTTGATTGTTCCTACGCCTTTGTCATAGCAGAGTCCAACATTCAATTGTCCATTTGAATTGCCACCTTCAGCAGATTTCAAATACCACTCAAATGCTTTTTTTTCATCCTTAGCTGTGCCTATACCATTTTCATAGCAAAATCCAAGGTTATTTTGTCCATTCGAATTGCCACCTTCAGCAGATCTTAAATACCACTCAAATGCCTTTTTTTCATCCTTGGTTATACCTATTCCATTCTCGTAGCAGATTCCAAGATTATTTTGTCCATCCGAATTTCCACCTTCAGCAGATTTTAAATACCACTCAAATGCCATTTTTTCATTCTTGGCTGTGCCTATGCCATTTTGATAGAATAGTCCAATAGCGTATTGTCCGTTAGAATTGCTATCTTCAGCATATTTCAGAAGAAACTCAAATGCAACGTTATCCATATCGATGTTAAAAAAAAGTCCGAATTAACCCGAATCCAACCTGCTCATTTTATAAAAGTTTAGAGATTTTATATCTATGTCACATTATATTGTCAGTTATATATACATACGTAGTGGGTAGTACAGAAATATTTGTGCTTAACGTTAAGGCAGTGTAATTCACGTGAGTGGTTAATTAGGGTTCGTAAATCGCACTGTGCTATCCCTAAGAACTGTTCATTGACTCAATGAACCAGGATCGCAAACAGATTTTTTAATCTCATGTGATTGATAGTGCAATTAAAAACCTAGACAGAATATGAGCGGAAATCTTCAATTTTTGTGATTACCGTATTTCGCAGTCTATCTAAACCACCCCCGTAAATTTTCACAGCTTTATACTGAATGTTTTAATATTAAGAATAGTGTAAATTTTACGGTTTATATTTTATACAATCCATGCTAATACCGTATTGATAACAATAAATGACAACAAAAATCAAAAATATCAGATAAAAGCAATGAATATTCTAAATAGGGGGTGGTTTAGATCGCGAAATACGGTAGTCAAATCGATTAAATAGAATTTGAGCCAATAATGTGATTACTAAGTTTAAAAATGATTGATTGAAAAATTCACAACACTTCACTAAAAATTTTCGCCCATATGGTGTCATACACGGACATTTGGGTAAAATTTGAGATTTTAAATTTATTGAAACAACCTTCTTTTAACTTTTAAGCAATATAACTTTTCAAGCTAAAAATTGAGACATTAATGGAACAAAAGTGGAACGTCCCAGGATGGAACGAGGTCAAAAAACTTGGGGATGTACAACGCTGCCCAGAAAATATATTCCACGAAAGAGGGCATAGTAACTTGTTGGTTCTGTATGACTTTCATATAAATCACCGGTTAATAGACCCATGGTTACTTTCATTCAACCAAATTCTTAGTCCTGGTTAGGGTTCAGGGCACAGAAGCATGCCCATAAGCATGCCATATGGCCAAATGGCATGCCTATACATAGAAAAACATTCATATGATTGGTTAATTTTTGTAAATTTATCTATGATTATATATGATAATTAATCAATTAAAATTTTAATTTATCTGTTTAATATTATTAAAACCAAAAAATAATTTGTATAAAGAAGCTTATAAACTAATAAATATGTTTCAAAAAATTTATTTGAAGTATTTAAAAAATAAACATATATACATAAGTGGGTAAATATAATATTTATTACTAATAAACTTAAGTTCATTAAAGAATTTATAAAATACAGTACTAAACAGCAAAAAACATTCAATTTTTATATATAAAATATAAAAAATGTTATAACTTTTTAAAATTATAAACTAGGTAAAAATTTATTCTAATTAAAATTGTAGTTTAAATAAAAAAACAACAAATTTTTGCTAAACTAGTTTTTTTTGAGTTATTGTACTTTAATTTTTTTTTTTTGGTGTTAAGATGATCTCTTTAATCTTTTGACTTTTATTAATAACTTTTTTGGTAATGTGATTTTATAAACTATTACAGAAAGAGTGTACAATTGGTTACATATATAACCTTTCTATATTACTTATTTAAAAAGTCTGCCTAAAGGTTCTTTACCAATTGTCATACCTAATACTCTTGTTTGGATATTTTATTTTAAACTTGCATCTGTATTAATATTACTGGGTTAAGCTTAGATCATTATCTTAACTTTAGAATTATTTTATTCTTGAGATAAACCTTCTAGAGTTTTTTGTATTTATTTTTATAACTGATCTAGTATTATTATAACAGAACCAATACTTGTAATTAGAGTTATATTATTTAATCATTATGTTCTTATAGAGTTTACTCAAATTCTAACATCTACTTTATAGCATATTTCTGATATTTTAATATATTCTTGTCTTTTTATCAGACTTCTAATTTAGATAGTTTGTATAAAACTACAACTAATTCATTAATATATTAGATTAGTTTAATATCTTTTTTCTTTAGTTTATTCTAATGATCTAATTAGTGATATCTCTAAGACTTCTAACTCTGAGATTTTTATATATTTAAGTACTATAATCTTAGTATCTGTTTTTTAGATCTAGTTTTTATAGTAGCATTATCAAAAATTATACTATCTCTCTACTTGAAGTTTTTCAAATAGATTTTTTGTTTTCTAATTTTATCAAATTTATACAGTTACAAGAACTTATTTAAAGTTTTTATTATCTAATATTAGTTTGCATTTTTATATATAATGTTATATTTATACAGATATCTTATAATTTGCCAGTTATACTAATATGATCACTATTACAAATATTCTAATCTAATTGTTAAAAATGGTTGTTATAATACAAATATGATATAGATAATTATTCAAATTTTCATTATTAATAGAATTTAAACATTTTTTTTTTTTTTTGCTCTTAAGCAGCCACGCTAGTACTTTATTAAGATTCTTGCAACTATATACAATAACTATAT